>JAXGGA010005793.1:0-75104 GCA_038373865.1 Uloborus plumipes
AAATAATTAAAACGTAAACAAAAGGCAAAACATAAACACAGCAATTTGCATACATATATGATACCAGCATAAAACGGAGGTTTTAATCAATGTCGCAGTTTTCTGATATCAGTACTGGATCAGTTAAGGAAATCTCTAAGACATGCCAAGTTTCTTTCAGAAAACGTGGAAGGGAAGTAAAACAAAATCTAAATTAATATATACGGAAGAGAAAGCGTTAAAAAATAAAATAAGATAAGTTACATAAGATAGCTGACTAAGAAATTCTTTTAAAGTACTGATGGCACTTTTAAAGCGATCTGTTTAATCTAGAAAACTTTTTCTTTTTTTTGTGTCTCTAAATTGTCAAAGAATTCCAACCCCGAGAATGATCCAGTTCAAACATAACCACAACTTTCGTGATAAGATATCATTATTTTGTAGTTCGTGAATAATTTGCTATTCAATTTTTGACACTTCCGTTGTGTACCCGATTTTCTTTGTCTTTTCGTTTCTATATTTGACATAAGACTTTTTATTTATGTCCCGTAATATTTGTATTTTAATTTTACAACTCGAAACTTTTACTCACGGTCTACTTTCATTTTATTCAAAAGAAAAGGAGAAGTAATGATTAGTATCTTATGAAATGTACGAAACCAAAAACTTGTATAAAATATATGTGCTACACTAGGTGGCCAAAAGTATCCGGACACTTTCAAAAATTCACATTTTTACAAAAAGCTCGAGAAATAAGTGATCAATTGTTCTTTAACTTTAGTCATACAAAATATAGGCTTCACCGAACATTTCCAAGTTGAAATTAAATTACCCTTGTATTTGGGGGACGACAAGAAGGGGGGTTGAAAGTAAAACCGCTTTTTGACCATAACTCTTCGAAAATAGCTCGGAATAAGCTATAAATTTCAGTAATTAATTAGCATACTATGTATAATTACTGTACAAATTTTTATGAACGTACCGCTCTTACTTCCGAAGATATGAAACATTTTTTAAAAAATGGAAATTTTATTTGAAGGGTTTTTGCTCATAACACGCAGAGTTTTTGATCAAACCTTATCAAAACTTCAGGAAAAATGACAAAATACAAGAGAAAGAACATACTAAAACGGTAAATAAAAATATTAAAAATCCGATGTGATATGAACGTTAAAAGGAAATTTTTTTCACGGCGCGTGCGCGAACGACAGAAATTTATAACTACAAAAATATTGTACTCTGATTTATACTTCATCTTATAAAAAAAGTTTCAGTTGAATATCATGAAAATTGAAAAAGATATCAGCGAGCTAGTGAGCTGTATTTCATTCATTCGCAGACAATACATAAAAAGTGAGGGTCTGTCCACAAAGAGCTATTTTTAAATTAAAGGTTATTGCGTCATCGTTCAAAACCAACGTTTCAGGGGGTGTCCGGATACTTTTGGCCACCTACGTATAAGCTCTTTTTGGCCGAATAGGCGAAATGTGACTTCTATGCCGAATATAAATTTTCAAAACTGTATACAATTTAACATTGAAGAAAATGCTCAATTATTACCACACTATTTGTAGAGAACCCCTTGCCATTTATGCATTGTCTGCGAATGAATGAATTACAGCTCACTAGATTGCTGATATCTTTTTCAATTTTTACGATATTCAACTGAAACTTTTTTTATAAGATGCAGTATAAACCAGGCTACAATATTTTTGTAGTTATAAATTTCTGTCGTTCGCGCATGCGCCGTGAAAAATTATTTCCTTTTAACGTTCATATCTCATCGGATTTTTAATAATTTTATTTACCGTGTTAGTATGTTCTTTCTTTTGAATTTTGTCATTTTTCCTGAAGTTTTGATAAGGTTTGATCAAAAACTCTGCGTGTTATGAGCAAAAACCCTTCAAATAAAATTGCCATATTTTAAAAAATGTTTCATATCTTCGGAAGTAAGAGTGGTACGTTCATAAAAATTTGTACAGTAATTATACATAGTATGCTAATTAATTACTGAAATTTATAGCTTATTCCGAGCTAATTTCGAAGAGTTATGGTCAAAAAGCGGTTTTACTTTCAACCCCCTTCTTGTCGTCCCCCAAATGCAAGGGTAATTTCATTTCAACTTGGAAATGTTCGGTGAAGCCTATATTTTGTATGACTAAAGTTAAAGAACAATTGATCACTTATTTTTCGAGCTATATGTAAAAATGTGAATTTTCGAAAGTGTCCGGATACTTTTGGCCACCTAGTGTATGTACATATGTATACAAATATTCTTACTAGTTTAATTTAAAATGCATCAGACACAGATACATTTATATTTTTTGCTAATATTTTTAATGTTATACAACTACTTGAGCTGTTCACACAAATAAATTTTAGTGTTTCATTACAACCATAATTAAAGACAGATTGCAGATGAAAATGTGACATTTTGCACATTATATTTCATTTTAAAAAGACCTTTAAATCAAAAAAGAAAAAAAAGCAAGTTTGATAATATCCTTAATATTTGTTCATACTCTCAAGAATAAAAATTGGTTTTTTTATCAGCAGTTTATTACGTTTTTACGAATTTTAGTATAATATATCAATGTCGATATAAAATCATTTTCAAATTCCGAATGATCATTCATTTCCCGAAATAACTATATATTAAGTTAGAAATTTGTTGGAAAAAGATACTATTATGTTTTTTATTTAGAAAACTGCGAGAAAGTACAATTAAAATGCTTTCACACAGGCACAAATGCCCACACATTTCTATTTTGAGCCTGCAATGTGAATGTGTCGGTCACGGTTCTCTATATTTGCATCAACCAAATGAGGAAGAAAATCACGGTTTCCATTCATCTTCTAGTTTCTGGGAAAATAAAAACGCTCCGAGGTAAATAGAAACAGGAATACATTCTGTAAGAGTAAATTCAAAATTTTCACATACACACGGACCGTAACTGATTTATAAACGTTTAAAAATTAGTACGGGAATGTGTAGTAAAGTGAAATAGTTAATAGGGATGCACCGATTAATCGGCCATAATCGGCCACTTAGCCGATTATTAATAATCGGCAAAATCGGGCCGATTAATCGGTTGAAAAATATTTTTCAGATATTATTCTTTAAAGTATACTTTCACTGGGAAACTATGATGAATAATTTTATTAACAGTAATAATAATCCTCACAGTTGAGATAAGGTTTTTTCTAAATGAATTCTCCTACTTTGACTAAATATACATAGACATTAATGCAACATTTTTCACGTAGCAATAGTTTTCTCCTTAGCACAATGCTTTCAGATAACCTCTAATTTTCAAAGAATAAAAGTATTGAATTAAATTGCTACTGATTACTAAAATATATGAATAAAAAGTACTGCTAAATTGGAGTGTTCACCACACACTCCCCCACCCCTCTTTTTTTTTTTATATATAAATTTTTATTTCCAATTAACATAACTAACAATGTGTTAATGATATTATTGACACTGATATGAAAATTGGTTCTAAGAAATTTGATAAAATATTGAAATTATTTTGAGAAAACTAGGAAAATGGAAAAAAATCTCCCAGAAATAAATTACTTACTATTTCTAAACTTGGAATTGTATAAGAGACCAGCGGGTGACCGAGCTCCGCTCGAGGAAAACAGGTGTCGAAGCTAACTCGAAGATTTAAATTTTCAATTGTGATTTGACCGAGCCCGCTCGGTTAAAAAAAAAGAGGTTTGTAAACTCGTGTTTTTTTCTAAAGTGCGAAGTACTTATTTAGATGAACTTGAAAAGCATTTTTGACCCTTTGGTTGCAATTACGCATTCAAAACAGCCGTAATTTATTTTAAAAAACACAACCCTATTTAATCCATGCTCACCGTAAAATCACACCTAATTTCATTTCATTTGGCGCCGAAGGCGCGGGAGGATGATTTGATGCGAATGGATGCAGAGTCTCTGTTATCCAGTACGCATTTGGTTCCAGTTGGTTTTGACTTTCACTTCACTTCACACTCCAGGTGCCCCCCCCCCCATACATACCACAGCTCGCTTTTTAACCGGGATGGGGCCCTGAAGAGCGCTCTGTTCATTTTTAACCAGACCTAAGGGCCGAGCAAACCCTTGGCCCAGCACCCCCCAGAGGTTTCGTTTCACTTGGAGGATTTTGTGACCACGAACATTTTTTACGTCCCCCAGCAACCATTAATGAAGACGGTGGATCTTTGATCGGCGGCTAAATGATCGACCCGAGACCCTCCGGTTACGAGTCTAACGACTAACCGATTGGACAACCGCGGCCTTAGGCCCCTATATAGACGAGCCGACGCATCAAAATCACCACTTTGGATCCAGCGCGTGTGTGAAGATTGTCTTTTCTGGCCAGTTATCGCTTTTTGGTAACTTTTTACGTAAATTTAACAAAGCTTGGCAATGTCCCGAAACTTTACTCTGGTAACCCTATTTCCTCAACAATAAAAAATGAAAGTGAAAGTTTATGAGTTGGATCCAAAGTGGTGAAACTTAAGCTTGATGCGTCGGCCTGTCTATATAGCGGCTCTACCGCTGCCCATACCCAATTCTAACTTTATTTTGATCGATCTCTTTTAAATTTCAAAAGCAATAACAATTCTAACATGTTGCCAAAAATTATTTGCCAAATACCATAAAAACATAAATTTACGCTGATGGGATTAAATATGAAATCCATTGTTAGCACGCGGTTGCTATGAAACGGTAACAATAAGAGAAATCATAAAGAAAATGGCGTAGTAAGAAATCTTCTCAAACATTTAATGAATCCTATCTGTAACTCCGAACTTTTCGACCGTAGCGCTTCAAAACCGACGCCAATCGATTCTCCGTGGCCAAAAACCCCAGACCCCCAAGTTTACCGGAGTTTATTTATTCTGGGGCGATTTTCGACATTACAAACATCTCTCGTATTATAGTATAGGATTAAACACAGTGATGGTAAAATTGGTAGTAGAAAAACAATTATCCTTATCATTAATCGGCCGATTATCAACAGCCGATTAATCGGTAATCGGTAATCGGTCAATTTGCTTATCGGTGCATCCCTAATAGTTAAGATAACATACGTTTTCAAAATGAACAAATTGGGATGAATTTGGAAAATTACTGTTCATAAAGAAAGAAAAATGTAATTTATAATAAAATTTTCATTGAAATATTATTTCAAATTTTTGTCGCAAATCTGTGCCAAAAGAAAAGTGGAAGAAAAGTGGAAAACTAACTTTTTTCCCATGGAACAAAGCGAAAAATAAAATACTTTTCAAGTAAAATAGATTGTATTTGATAATTAAAAATATTTTTTATCAACTGACTGAGTAGCTAAAAGAATGAATGAAAAAATGAATAAATAATGAGGCAGTAAATGAAAAGAATGAAATATTTAATCCATATATGAGGACAGATAAGTGAGTCACTAAAATAGTGAATAAATAAGAAAATAAGTGAATGAATGAATTTTTAATAAATAAGCGAATTATTAAATGAATCTTGTAGATTAATTAATAAGTAAATACGCGAGTTATTGATTGAATGAATGAACCAAATGAATTATTTCACTTTGCCCCATCAACTTGACAAATTGTATAAAATATTTTACATAAAATGAAGCTCAATATTAAATAAATAAATACTGTACCGAATATTAGTAATTCCCACTTTATATTTAAAATATCAATAGTGAGATTTTTATTATTTTATAATAACATAAATGTTTTTTATTTTATCACAAAATAGCAAGCAAACGGAGTAACAGTTTTGAAAATTGCTTGTATTATCATATGCTTTGATTTTCAGAGATAACTTTTTCCTGACAGGAATAGATTATATGTGGTACTGCATGGCTAAAATGTTACCAAATAGGTGATGCTAAATGGTGGAATATTTCACCATTTCGCTTTGCTCCTCCTTCTCCTATATTAACGGTTAATGGAAAGTTCGAAACATCCATGACCATCCTTAGACACCATTAGAAGTTCTGATGCATGGATTGAAGTGGATCATTACTTGTACCCAGTGTAGTGGTACAATAAGTAAATAAATTTCTTTCCATGAAGAAGTAGAAAATGTTTTCGTGTAATGCGAATGTGGATAATTTTCTAGGTAACACAAAGAATTAGAGAATAACATTGAAATCAACACACTTTTTTGCATATCACTCAAACTCATCTTTTACCCACTTTCAGTAATTCAGTTACATTTAGAAAGCACAACCATTTTCGAGCGTAACATCTCCACTTAACATTCAAATTAGTTTCGAAACGACCTTGTTTTTGTTTTGGAACAGTTGATGAGATGTGGAGCGCAACTTTAGATCTCACAAACAATTGTACTTAAGAACGAAAATTAAAAAAAAAAAAAAAAAAGAAAATGTGGAATGATAAAAAAAAAATAATAATAGACTATTTATTTATTCATTTTCGTTATTTAGGTTTTGCCGTACATTTTTTCAGAATTGCTCATCAGTACTTTATCTCCATAGCGTTCAATGGGTGTCTCAATACAGGGTGTTTTATATTGAATGGGACGCAAAGAGAATAGCACAGTGTGGCTGCCGTAATAGATCAATTCAGCCAACACAAATTTATTCTGCAACTAAAATTATACAAGTTTTACTTGGCAACAGAGAAAAATCATCGAATGAAGACCACTCGGCTAGAGGTGTCGTTAAAACAAAATGTCGTCCATGCAAGAGAAAGCGTACTGCGTTTTCGAATATGTGTATCGAATTACCGTGTAGATATTTGTCATGTCAACGGAGGGGCACATACGATCGAGCACGCCTAATGGAATAGCCACTTAAACGTAAAATATCCTTCTAACAAGCGGAATATTCCATTATCCGGTATTAAAATGACCAAGAACAGCTGTTTGGTACATTGAAAATATATTATATTAAATGGGATATTCTTTTAACCAGTATTTCAATGAGCGGGCTCGACTATATTAATCACCTGTAGAAACTTGAATAAATTTAGTTTTGAGGTAAATTTGAATTTTCCAAATATATTAATTACAACGTTCACAATTTTGTTTTCTTTTTGTCCTATTCAATATGAAACACCCTGTATTATAAGATCTACGTAATAAGTTTTGACCAAATTATTTTAAATTAGGAGTAAATAATAATAAAAATAACAATAAAAAATACTTTTCATTAATTTTTTTTTGAAACTATAATATTGAAACACCCATCAACAATTAACCCATTAATGCCTGACATTTTTTTTCCAAAGATATTTTGTATACTGGTTATAAACAGTGTTTAATTGACAGGAAAAATAATAAAAACAATATTATGTAAAAAATAATTTTTTTATTAAGGAAAGAAAAATCGTCCCGTAAAAGTTACGATAGACCCCAGAGGGTACATACTTTTTTTACTAAATTTTTTTTTTCTGCCTATGATGTAATATTTAAAAGGACATTTTATAAGAAGAAATAAAATCAGCAATTAGCATAAACTGGGAAGCTGGGAATAACTTTGAAAACTTAGCTTTTTTTCTTGAGATTGTGAACGATGTAATTTTTGATGAAGCTACAGAATACACTTTACAATGGTTATGTGCTGCAATTTGTTAATACAAATTGAAACATTACCAAGGTACTAATTGAACACTATTATTTGGTTGAAATGTTCATTTTGGGGAAATTCAGACCCTTTTTTGGACCGTCCCTAAAAAGGGACGCTAGGCATTAATGGGTTAAAGCTTTTCAAAGAATTTTTAAATTATAGTGAAATTTATATATATAAGTGGTTAAAAATTTTTATTATATTGAACTGTACTTTTTAGGTGTAGTGTTAAAAATGATTGTCGATTTTGCTAGTGTTTTTTTTTTAAATATTTTTTGCGCATGCGCTATGGAACCTTTTCTCCCTAACAACCTGAGCCATCTTTTTTATTCAAAATTTGACTTTCAAATTTTCAAATGTATTTTTATTGCAAATAAAAATTGCTCTTGAATATTCATACATTTTAACTGAAAACTTTTTAAATAATACGCAAAAGAAAAAAAAAAAAAAACGAAAGAAGCTGTCAGAACAGACAGAAAAAACTGTCTAAGGCAGTGGTTCTCAACCTTTCTACAGGCTACCGCCCCCTTTAGGACTGAAATTTTTTTCAACGCCCCCTTTGAGAACGGGAGTAAAACTGGAAGGGCAAGCAGTTTTTTTTGACCAGTATAATTCTATATTTAAGCCCAAATAGATTGTTGGATAATGACAATCGAGCAGAAAAACTTATGCTTAATGTTTTTTTTTCTTTATATTATATATTTTTTAAAAAACCGAGCATATTTTCCCCTTCTGAAAAGCTGTATCAGGACCATTAAATGAGTGAACCATTTTTAAGGTAAACGAGAACAACACGATTTGAAATAAAAATGCACTGTTTTTAACATTTTTATTTAAAAACCAAAATATGTCGAAAAATACACTACTTTCAAATAGTTCCTTGAACTGTCCGATTCCAAACATTGTGCACAGTGTTGTTCTTATATACTTGCAACTATGCAATACACATCCCCTACTTATAACGTACGGATATAGGATTTTACTGTGGAAGGGCAATAAGAAAGATGGACCCTCTAATTTTCTCAGGAGCGACAAAGACTTAAAACTATGACCTGTCACCTTTAAATTAGAGATGGAACGAAGCTTCGGCCGGGCCGAAGCTTCGGCCATTTTGCCGAAGCTTCGGTCTGGCCGAAGCATGAGTTGTGATTCGGCCGCTTCGGCTGCTTCGGCCTAAAATTTATGCAGCAAATTTTCTGTTACAATTATTATCATATAAGATAGTCTTTTTAACTCAAAATTGTTCCTCATGATAAAGCATAATAGAAATTTATATTCAATTGAAAATATGTACGTATTAAACATTTGAAGCCAGAATGCATTCAATAATTAATAAAATATTTATTAACAATATGTTATTTTAAATATTACATTTCGTTATATTTGTTCAAAAAAAAACTTTAGTTTTAAAATAAAAGCTATATAAATATACTGCATTGAGTATTTTTCAATGATTTCTAGCTTTGAAACTTTGAACAATGGTAATGGTTTTTATGTGTACAAGTTCAGATGTGCAATTATTATGCATCCTGAATTACTTTCTTTTAAAATTTATATTTTTTGAAATTTATAGGTACACAATTTCAGTTTTTTAAAGAGATGCATTAATCAATCAACATATATTAACTTATTATGTATTTCATTGATCAAGATTCTAAACAACAAAATCAGGATATAGTAAAACAAGTAATTGTTAATACATAACTTAAAGCTACATCTTATTTATTTATTTTTGTATAAATCAAAATATGAGGAAGGGGTCCAGTCCATTAGTAGCACACATCCACCCAAGATCCGCATTTTAAGTATTTATAATTTAAAAAGAATAAATTCTGATTAGTTGATTAACTTTAAAAAAGATTTGTCATTTATACTTGAATTAATAGAATAATACCTGCTCATTTGTCATACAACTTAGAATTATGATGTAAAAAAACAATGTCTCAGCATTTTTAGGCAAAATCCTGCTTCTTTTCTTCTCGTACACATTATCAACTTCGGAAAATAATCTTTCACTGTATACACGGCTACCTGGAGCAGATAAGTAGCGTTTGGCCAATTCTGATAATCCTGGAAAAATTGTCTTATTTTCCTTCCACCAATTCAGTGGGCAATTTTTCCTGTTAAAGAGTGGCTTGTTCATGTACAGTTCTAGTTCTTTTTCTTTCGGCAACGAAAGTTCTATAACTTATGATTCATAGCTTGTGATTTCCTCAAAGCAATCCCATAAAGAAGAACCTGGTTCTTAAAATATTAAAATAACAACAACCAAAATAAAAATAAACTTTAATTAATGAAATCAATTTAAGAATGCCACAGTAAGCTGAAAATGTTGTGTAACGCTAAGAATTAAGAATATTAAAACATATGGAGAAAAGTATAAAACTCTACGCATTTATTATGCATTTAATCCAGACACTTCAATATGTGCGCCAGCCGAAGCTTCGGCCGAGGCGTCGGCCATTAGTTGGCCGAAGCTTCGGTATTCGGCGCTTCGGCCAAATGCCGCTTCATTCCATCTCTACTTTAAATATTAGAAATCAAGTTTTAATTTAAAAAAAACTGAAATAAGTTGAATTTTGAAATTTCAAGACAAGTTAATTTCAAAGAATCTCCTTTTGAGGTATTTATTTCTGTGAAGGTTAGATACGATAACAAAAGTTATGAGTATACGTTTGGCGACACCAGAGTAAAGATGGCAGTGAGATTGGGGATATCCTCCCAAATTAAATTTGAAAACACAGTTTTAAAAATGCTGTTTCTTTAATCTTAGGTTTCGTGGTGTTAAGACTTAAGTTCAGATTCCGCATCAGGTGAAACATTTAAAATTGGTGCAATTTTAGACAATTTTTGGTAACCTTAACTTGGGAAAAAGAGGTCCCTCATAATGATTTTTCAAAATTGAAGTTATTTTGTGGCTAAATTAAACAATGTAAGGGAGTCAGAGCTATTTTTAGTGTTCTCTGAAATGGAAGTATAAAAAACGCAAATTGACTGAATGGTAAAGGTTCGAGAGTTTTCTCCGGATTTTTTTTCACATTGAACTCTGACGAATACGATTGTTAGTTACCTTTGGTGTTGCTAGGGGGATGCTTTAACGGCAGAAAAGTTTGTCAAGGCTCTCATCTAGAAATTTTTAGAAACTGATCTCGTACAAATGCAATTTTAGGCTGTTTGGTCACGATTCTAGAAGAAGCGAGTATTTCGAGATTCCCACATTTCCTCGAAATTTTTTCAAATGGACATCAATCCCACATTTTTTGGCTATTTTAGGTAGTTACGCTATGGAAGGGGACACCTACCTCAAAAAACGTTTTTTAAATGCAAGTGCTATTGGCAAATTTTAGGCTATCTTTCATGACATTAGGAGAAAGATCAGAATTCGGGAGATAATCCCTTAAAATAAATGTTAAAGCTATCCTGTGGCAATATAAAAGCAGAAGGTTTCCTGCCGCCTCCGCCCTAAACATATCCTCATAAGCACATTTCAAAATATATCCACCGCCCCCTTACCGCCCCAAATATATCCACCGCCCCCCTGCCGCCCAAAATGTGTTCACCGCCCCTCAACATCTTCCCACTGCTCACCGGGGGAGAGGGGTATCGCGCCCGTTGAGAACCACTGATCTAAAGTAACTCTAATAATATTGTTATGATTTTACGGAAATATACCGAAAAAAAAAAGAAAAACATATTCATCCTAGGGGCGACTGACAAGTACCCTTTCCCTAACAGGGTAACTCTTAACCTCGCAAGTAAGTTTCATTTATTTTTTTTATTTTCTTTCTTGAGATTAGAGGTGTTTGCATTGTTTCTTGTAAGGCCGAAGTTTAAAAAACAATTTCCGAGTAGTTTTTAAGCCATTCCGTATTTTTGCAGAATTGCAAACTGTTCATATCATTTTCGTCCAGCTTTAGCATGACTTTAATTTTCTTTTTCTCCTATTTTTTTTCTTCTCGGTATTTCTTTTAATTTTTTCTCGCATTGTTCCATATGCCACAGATCCAGAATAGCGCATTCTTCCTTCGTACAGGAATTCCCACTCGAGTTGAGAAAAAACAAAGCGATGATTATAGAGAGATCAAAATCTGACTCCGCTTTCTTCCACTAATTGCTATTGGCACATGATAGAAATCTATGGCAGCCAGAGCCATTGTTTCACTTGCGGTCAAGATTAATGGAGAGCGAGTGAAAACGGCACTGTGCTCGCACAGACCGACTGACCCGATTGCGGTTAAACTGGGTAAACTTCAATGAAATCGATATCTTCATTGTTATATTGAGAAAAAGTATATCGGGAGTTTTCTGACTCTAAAATTTGCATAACGACGTACTTCATTGCACGATCATTTTCACTGAAGAAACTCTTTTCAGTAACATATTTGTTTTTTTAAATGTTAGAATCATTTGAGCGTGTGTGTGCTTTTGCTGCAATTACTTTTTTTTTTTTTTTTAATGTGTAGCAACTAATGACTAGGACTCTTGCAAAACAGTATGAGGTAAATGACATGCATAAAAAAGAGTTTCGGATTTCTAACTACCTATTAAGGAATGCGGTGAACTCTTTCTTTCGTTTCTTTAAAAAACGCAGTTTCAGCGCAGTTTAGCGAAATTAACACAACTTTCAGATATAAAGGTTGATATATACATGGGAAATCTTTTACAATTAACATAAAAGAGTGTTTCATAAGATGCGCTAGATTGACTAGGAGCAACAAGAGGTGCTTGTCATCCTCTGGAAATTCCGCACCGTGTTTCTCCAAATAATAATAAAAAAAAACACACATGCGCCGGAAAAAAAAATAAAAGAAGCAATATACAATTGTTTTAATCAGCCTATTTTAAATTGCATGGTGATTAATCAGTTTCAATATTTATTTCAGGATAAGAATATTGCAAATCGCTAGTTTTTATTATTACTTTCATTACAATTTTAGTATATATATCTTGAAAAATCTGTGAAGACTTCTGTTCATGTCTATGGGTACGCAATATTTTCAGCATTAAATTTTTAAGTCTATGCTGAATCAAATCAACAGCTGAAATGTTTTTATTTCAGTAGAACATGCTGATTAAGTGATTTATTTAATTCTTTAGCTTTGGTTCCAATCTAAATTACAGATTAACCAACATCTCCTTCTTGAAATGACCATTTAGCATTCTTGACCACATTAGATTGTCTCAATTAAATTTATGGCACAATCTTGTTAACATGTACAACTTAGTTGGCGAAAATGTTTAACAAAGCCTGCTTGTTTTTACCAAAAACTTTTTATTAATTTCTGTGCTCTTGCATCGTTTGATTGCTAACTTACTGTAATTACATTAAAAATACTTTAGGAAGAATAAACAAATAAACAATCAATGCAAAAAAAGTTGACATTAAGAACTGGAATACCGAATTAGTAAGAAGGCAGAATAGTAAATTATACCAAATAGTCGCTTGCAACCAATTAATATTTGAAAAATTGAATAGAATTTTTAAATATTTACTTATCTCTTCATATGAGTGCTAATCTTGTAATCTTTAAATAGAAATATTAATAAGATTTATAAATGAAAGACTAAGATGTATAATGAAATATATTTCACTCGAAGAAAATTCTTGCAAATTAATGTTTTCTGCAAAATTTTTAGTTTTATTTTTTAAAAAGAAAACCGAAACAGTAACAATTTTGTTTTACTGTTTTGCAATTCACATAATTAAAAAAAAAAAAAAAAAAATTGGAGGCTTTCTGATACCTATTTTATATTTTTTGTTCTCCTGTTTTACGAGATACTTGAAAATATAAATCCAAGTTAATGGCTTTGAAACCTTAATACCTTGAATTAGGGATTTTACTCTGAGAATTACAGCTCATTCTCTTTCTGTAATAAAACTGGAATTTAGGTTACTGTTTATCAATTTGATAAATTGTTTAAATTTTTTCCTTTGAGGAATTAATTTGCTTATACATAGTGAGAAGAACAATACTCTTTCTACTCAATTTGCATTCACTAAGCAAAAATCTAAGATTTCGAGCCAAAGCATTCTAAAATTGTTCAAAAATCATTCCTTAAGAGAACTTCCATCGAATCTGGGACACTCATTCAAGGTATTCAACTACTAAAAACGAAAGTAAAATTTTAAAAAGAAAAAAAAAGAAGAAAGTTTGAAAGTAAAGATAATAGCCGCTTCCTGAGAGAAACTATGACTCTCGTATAATAAGTATAGTAGATTGCTATTGTATGGGATTGTTTTATTTTTTTTTCTTTACGACGAAGTAGGTGTTTCCGACAACGTCTAAGACAGCAACGTGCCTTTGATGGAGACAATGCTTCTGGGGTGTGATAAGCATTTCAAACTCATGTAACTGAATATTTGAAGAAAAAAGAAAGGGAGGAGGGCTGGTGGGAAGTAGAAACAATAGGAATTGTAACTTTTTACGTGATGAAGAAAAGCCCAATTATTCTCTATGTGATCAAAGAGCAATAAATGCTCTAAAGTTTTCAAGAATTGTTACTTGATTTCCTGGAAGGTCATTTAAAGTAACCGTATATCTTTGAGGGGGCTACTTGCAAGGTCATTAATAACTTAACTCAGTGGGGTGCCCAAATTTTTTTTTTTCACTCATGAGAGGCCCATTGATTATTAAAATGATTCTCGTGGGACAGGACACAGGTATTAAATTTCAAAATATTTTTTAAATTTATAAATAAAAAGCGAAAACGTGTAAAAGGAAATATAATTGCAAGCGAAAAATTGTTATTATCATTCTTTGATGCTTATTTCATTAATTCTATTTGTTTTCGAACAAAAAAATATGACCATTTGTCTCCAAATTTGAATTAGTAATTGTGGTTTTCGATTTCAAACACTGAGAAATACAACGAGCCACACAGACCAGCTTGGCGGGCTGCACCTGATCCACGGGCCGTAGGTTTGGCACCTCTGACTTAATGTATATTTCCGTGTGGCTCTGGCGAAAGCTACTTAGTTAAACTTTGTTTTGAGATTTGACGGAAAAATGTACTTGCATCCATGTTGTCAGTACTTTTCACCGTAAAATCCTTTTAAATTGAAAAACTTTACGGTAGAAAAACGAGAGCTAAAAAGCTCGAGCTGAAAGCAGCAGGGATCGAACCCGGGGCGCTTTCTACGCAGACCGATTTGCTATTCATCATATCAAATGGGCCACCTCTGTTGAGTGGAAATGTGGTGCTAAATGTATCGCACAGTAAGTCACTTGGTGTATCAACATGTGCTGCAATCTCTCTCTCTCTCTCTTTTTTTTACAATTTCAATTACTGCAAACAACCGCTTTTACAATTTACTGTTAAAAAATTCTGTTCTGTATGCTCAACATTTTAAAATTTTTAAAATTAAGAACAGAGCACCCTTCAGGGCCCTATCCCGGTTAAACCACGAAGCTGTGGTAGGTACGGGTGACCCTGGAGGTGTGAAATGAAATGAAATGAAATGCTCAACATTTTACAGTAATATTTACCATAAAAGTTTCCTGAATTTTCAACAATGTAACGGAAATTTTTCCACATGCCTGTGGTTCACACTGGCGATCTTGTATCTCGTGTTCTGTTATTTCTAATGTCTATCTGAGATATGGATAAAATATTTTATAATTAAACTTATTTTCCATAAATTTCACCACTATGCAATTGTGTCAACCCCGCAGCTTATTTTGATGATTAGTTTGAGATTTTCATGAATTCTTTGCTGCAAAGCAGTTTTTTGTGCAAAAGGTAATATCATAAAATAAAAAAACTGTTTACCATCAATTAATTTATACATAGTTGAAAAGACATACAAGACTTCATGCTTAAAAATTGTCTCGTATGTTTTAATTTAGATAAAAAAAAGATTCATTATACTCAAAAATGAGAACGTATGAGGAATAACATAAATCAGGTAAAGTTTCACATGTTATTTTTTTAGGAATATTTAGAGTTATTTTGCTCCCCCTGTAGAACAAAAAGTATACAAATATGATATCTTACTGATTTAATTTCTGTTTTAAAAAGAAGATCCAATAATCCATATTAAAAAAAATAATTTGATATACATGATTTTTCGTAGTGCATCACATTACAACAGTCAGGGCTCCATGAATTTTCAGGTCGGTATATTTTACTACATTTCTCCATCCTTTATTCATTCTCGACCTCTAGTTCAATGTCTTTAGAGGGAAAAAAAAACTACTTATGTTTCAAAAATAAATAAGTAATAAACGTAGAATTTTGCTTTTTTATGATGTCTGCAATAATAAATGAGTTTGAAAATCCTTAACTATGATGTTAATTTATTTCTTATTTAAATTTTCATTAACAAAATATCAGTGAAATGAAGAAAAAAATCTAAAATAAATGGGGAGGGATGTAATAACAAAGTATTTTTTGCATCTCATGTTTTCAGATATGATATGAGAGAACGACAAATGTCCGCATTTGGATTCTGAGAGGGTATCAATGCACATGATAATGAAACTGCTTCAGCGTCTTGCTCACATTATGGAAGTATAATTCATCGTAAAGCAAGTTATAATCCCTCACATATCACAAAACTTCATCAGCAGAGGAAAAATGAAACCACATTCGCTATCGCCCGAGGGACGACGGTTTGAAATAGAACGTAAAATTCTCACTATCGGGCTGCAAGAAAAACAGAATCGTTCTGTGTGCTGCGAGTGGGAGGAATTCTTCGATAATTCTTTCCTGCATTGCACGTGAGTCGTGAGGGTGCATCGACCACGCGAATGTTCCCCCTAAAGGGTTCTCGAACGAAAATGTGAAATCCGCACGATTTTTAGTTTAGCCTCCGAGCAGTGGATCAGTAGTAACAGGTTCTTGACACGATAGCATAGACTCTAAAAGTGAACAGACAACAGACTGCAGTAATAGGATGTTCGAAATTGCACGATAGGGAATTGGGGGGTGGAGATGTATGAGAATCTCAGCTACTGGAATGTAGTAATTGTTAGCATTCAGATTTGCATGTTAAGTTTGTTAACATTGCTTTTGAGAAATTGGGTATAAACAAGCAGTTGTTGTCTTCCATACTAGTTGAGACAAGACTGCACGCAGAACGGTGAAATAAAACTTAAGAAAAATCCTTGAAGTCAAACAAAAACTTACCAACATTAAACTAAGCTAATTAAGATAAGAATGCAGGCAAAGCGGCGAAACAGAGCTTAAAAGAAAATTCACATGTTCTTGACACGTTAGCAAAGATTCTAAAAGTGAACAGACTGCAGTAATAGGATGCTCGAAGTTGCACGATTGGGAATAGAGGGTGGAGATGCATGAGAATCTCAGCTGCTGGAATGTAGTAATTGTTAGCATTCAGATTTGCATGTTAAGTTTGTTAACATGCAAGCTTTTGAGAAATTTGGTATAAACAAGCAGTTGTTGTCTTCCATACTAGTTGAGACAAGAATGCACGCAGAACGGTGAAATAAAACTTAAGAAAAGACCCCGGGAGCCATATAAAAACTTACCAGCATCTAAATATGCTGGTTAAGATAAAAATGCAGGCAAAGT
Organism: Uloborus plumipes; assembly: GCA_038373865.1. Lineage (NCBI taxonomy): Eukaryota > Metazoa > Arthropoda > Arachnida > Araneae > Uloboridae > Uloborus > Uloborus plumipes. The sequence continues at coordinate 17,109 of JAXGGA010005793.1, forward strand.
GGCGAAACAGAGCTTAAAAGAATATTCACTGATGCCAAACAAAAGCTTGCCAACATTTAATTCTTACCAAAATCAAAACTTCTCACACCGGATGGATTTGCTATTTTGCCTGCTTTATTTATGGCTGGCATAAGTGTAGCTTTTCGCAAGAAAAACAAAATCTTGCACAACCGTAATTTAGTGTAGTCGGGAGAGGGCATTCCGTCCCTAAATTTGAAAAGTTGATGTAATTACATGTATGTGGGCATGTGTTTTGTAGTTTTTCGATATATTGCGTAATACATTCTGCTCCAAACCTGGAACAATTTGACAAGACGAGCCTATTTTCTTTTAATTTTAAAATAAGCATATACAGTTATGTTATGGTACATTACTTGTTTTTTATGCTATTGCGCAGGTGGTAAGGGAAATTTTGTTTTCCTAAGGTTTTATTTCAAAATTTAATTTGGGCGTTAGGTGCCATTTCTTCTGAATTTGAAAGGAAAATTTCTAATCTTTAAACAAATACAAGGATTTCTAAGTACTGAAAACATATCTAAAATCATTTTTTCCTGAAAAAGATTTTTATTTACTACTTTAATATACTAATCTATAAATTACCATAAAAATAGATATTTATAACTAAAGAATGAATAAAAAAATCAGAATAAATATTTTTTAGAACTTCGTTGGTAAAACAAATTTGATAGCTTTCTGTGTATAAAATGCTACTATAAAATAACATGTTCCTTGTCAAAACTTTTGTTAAAATACCTATAACATTTTTATTGAGAGGTTTCTTTTTAAATCTATTGTTCCTTTATTTCTTGGTGATTAGCTCGAAACTACTTCTTGAAGAACCGAAGTTTAGGCGAAACCTATTTGGCCTTTAATTCTTTTCAGAAATATGTATTGTTAAATAAGCATTATTTTCAATTTTCATGATTTTAAAGATTTACGATCTGAGGAGTGAAAAGCAGTCATTTCTTTTGTTACAGCTTTGAATACCTATTATACTTTTCACCTGGACCATGCAACTGCAACTTGTTTAGAAAACTCTGCGTAGTGCTATAGATATCACGACTTCACGCTCTTAATTTTTCGCCTTAAAAAAGATTTCAGCCATCAACTGAAGGCAGAAGTGTTAGCGAGATGTAAATAAAATATATGAATTGGAGTTGAGCTTTGTGTATGTTTGTAAAAGAATGTAGGTCAAAACCAGTATTTAAAATAACGTTCGCAGAAGTTTTTTTTTCTCTGAATATCTCCTTTTCATATAGAATTTTCCAGATATTAGAATCTTCTATAAGCGCAGTTGTTTTAACGTTGTATACACTGGAAAAAATAAGCCATTGCTTTTACAGTATAATATTGGCAGCAAAGGTTCCAGTTTAAATCTGTAAAATGCACAGTAATGAACTACAAAACTAGCAATTTTACAGTTTATTACTGTAAAGCAGCAATTTCAGTTTATTACCACAATTTTACGGTTTATTACCACAATTTTACAGTTTATTAATACAGAATTAGCTGTATTATACTGTAAAACAACAGTATAATACGGGCAGCAGAGGTTCCAGTTTAAAATAGTAAAATGCACAGTAAAAAACTGTAAAATTAGCAATTTTACAGTTAATTACTGTGAATTAACAATTTTACAGTTTATTAGTGTAAAACTAGCAATTTTACAGATTGTTACAACAAAATTAGAGATTTTTACAGTTTGTTACAACAAATTTAGCTGTATTGTACTGTAAAAACAACATTCATTTTTCGCAGTGTATAACTAGTTCGTTTAGGTACATGAGTAGGGTTATATATACATATATGAACTTTTTTTTGAAGACGAGGAAATTATGAAGAAAATTCTCATGTGTAATAAATGTGTTAGCAAATGAGCACTAATAGTCCAATTTTTGCTATAAAAAAGCGAAAAAAGAAAAAAGAAAAAAAAAAAAAAAAACGCGTCAACTTAAGTCGGAAAATTATGAGAAAATAAATTTTAAACGTTTATTATTCAGTGACTTAACCCTCTCGGCACCCTGGACCTCATATGAGGCTCCTAGTTTTGAACTCAATTTTGGAAGAAGTAAACACTTAAAATGATTTTTTTTTTTCACTTAGGAGCTCATAGTGATCTACATGAATAGGTGGAGTCACTGACGGAAAAAAAATCATTTAAGTGTTTACTTTTCCAAATGAGTTCAAAGTAGAGCTCATATGAGTCCAGGTGCGAGAGGTTAAATTAAAGTTGAGTGAGGTTTTGAAACACAAACGTACTATAATATTTTAGATTTTGCCTTATATCGCAAAGAAAAAAATATCTTTCCGTAGCATGAAGGTTAAGTAAATGACAGTAAATTTTTTATTTCATTGCTTTTGAATGTGCACTAGGATTTTTTTTCAAACGCGTTTCGAGCGAAAATCCTTTACAAGAAATGAATGTTTAGTGTGCCTTAAAAAAACTAAATAAGCATTGGTTCTCGAGGTGTAAGACCATATTTTACGTATGTAAATGTAGGTTCATTGATATAGAGAAAACAGCGAAGATTTGACCCGTTTTTTGCAAAGACATTTAAAAAAAATTGTGACCGATAGAAAATTTCTAAATTGACATTATTTGTTTCCTTGAATAATAAGAAGTAGTGCAAATTTAATGCACATGGTCCAAAGTTAGCATAACACGTGTTTGTTTTACTACATCTCTTTTAACAATTGACTTGATTATTTTTTTGTGGTGGAGGGAACATCTTATCAATCAATTTATGACTCGACGTTTGGTCAGATTCGCAATTATAAGAATGAACCATCAACTGAATAAAGCTCAGCTTTTTGGGGAAAATCAATTTTTCTTTTTTCATTCTGAATTTTAAAATTGCGGATAAGAAGGATTTTTTCATCTTCAATTCTATTCTATGTATAAACAAAAGTATGTTTTTACCACTGAAACAGTCTTGATGTGCACTGCAAAAAATGAACTGCTGTTTTTACAATACAATACTGGCAGCCGAGGTTCCAATTCAAAACTGAAATGCACTGTAATAAACTGTAAAACCAGTAGTTTTACACTTTATTGTCGTAAAATTCAGATGTATTGTACTGTAAAAACAACATTATAATACTGGCAGCAGAGGTTCCAGTTTAAAACTGTAAAATGCACTGTAATAAACTGTAAAATTAGCAATTTTTCAATTTAGTACTGAAAAATTAGCAATTTTACAATTTAGTACTGAAAAATTATCCATTTTTGCAGTATATTGCTGTAAAATTAGCTGTATTATACTGTAAAAACAACATTTATTTTTTACAGTGTGCAAAAGTCTTTTATAAAACGACTTTTCTCCCAAAGTGTTCCCTTCTGTAAACGGATCCAGGACATCCGAAACCGCAACTTTCTTCGGAATTTGTAATAGCGGACCCGGAGAAAGCTAAAGTAAAACTATTCTCGGTCAATAGCCCTTGTGAGACTTTAAGAAAGAAGTTTATTTACTTTACAATCGTGAACCTATTCTCTTAAAGACAGTCAGCGAGTTTTTTAAAAGAATACTGTAGTTGGGATTTGTGAGAAAATAATCTTAAGATAGTTGAATCCACTTGCGGGGGTTTTAAATTCCTTTCTTTACTACAAAAGTATTTAACACAAGGTGCGACCACATACACACGCACACACAAAAAGGGGGAAAAAAGAATATATTTAATATACATAATATACGAACATAGATGTAAAAGTAATCATACAGTAAGATAATTCACCAACAGAATGAAAAGAGTATGCTGTTCATAATTTTTATATGCTAACACAGTGCCTATAAGACCCAACTATACTTTTATTGCCACTTCAAGACATGAATTATAAATGAAAAAAGTTTTATTTTGCAATCCTTTGGGACATGTCAGTTTTAAGATTATATGAAACAAGGGGAAAAAACAGGGTTGCTTTTGCATTAAATTTTGAGACAATACAGAGGATAAAATCACTGCAAGGTGAAAAACTAAGACATATGGCCTCAACATAATATGACTTGGTGATGTGGGATAAAGCTGCAACACCTTTTTTCCAGGTACAGTCTAGAACATTGTTTCTCAACCTTTTTTGAACCGCGGACTGGCAAGAACTTTTGAAGAAATTCGCTGACTGGTGATGTTTTTTTTTTCTTCTTTTCCAAGGAACAAAAACTCTTGCATTTGCGGACAGTTTAAAACATGTATTTTTTTTTCACCGGTCAGGTTTTCCCCCTTATTTTTTTAAATAAAAAAGAAAAAAGGTAAAGAAAAAAGGATACTTTCAACTCGAAAACCGTTAAACACTTATATAAATATTTGCGAACGGCTACGATTTTTTTTTCGTTTTCCTTTTTGGTAAAATAATAATTATTGGTAAAATAAATTATAAATGAATCACCAAATATATACACAAAACTTTACCTGGTATTAAAATGGGGAATAAGATTAGTAAATATTGCAATAATTATACAATTTTTACATTAATAATATAGTATTAGTACTAAACATTGCTGAAAAATTACAAAAAGTGCGAAATTTAATCTCAAAATTCACATAAAAGATTTTGTATAGGTATATTACAATGCTTCCTCCCCCCCCCCTTTTTTTGAGTAAAGAAATCTTAACATAGACAAGCAAAAATCTATTAAGACCGGTCAAATTTTTCTTCAGATCCGTATCGGTCCACCGGACGCTCGGCTGATCTACAGCGTATGCTGCTATTTAGTTAGACTCAAGTCCATCATACAGCATTGACTTTCTTGATATTGGATTTGTTAAGAATTCATTTGCGTGGTAAATTAGCACGAAAATACATAAATACAATGAGTTACAGAAAATCACGCTAATAACCTCAAGAATGCTGAATTCAAATCACATGAATAATGAATATAGCTCAAAATGGTGGGATAATCTTCACTCTGGAAAGTTTTAACTCAGAAAACGAACGCAGATTTTTGAAATAATTTCTCTGTCATCATTCCACTGATGGTGTTCTCATTCTAGGTCGATAAAAATCTGACGTCTTGTATTAGCTTTGTTCCGCTTTCGGTAATTTAGAAACCTGTTTGTGGTGGCTGTGGTGGCTTACATTTATCTCTCCCGTTAGTTTTCATAAAAATCTCAAGTTTCTATTATTAGAGTCGTACGTTTCGGCTTCAAAGTTTGTTACTTTTTAAAAATGCGAGTAAATTTTATGTCTCTCAAGATACGGATATACAATATAGAATATATTAAAGAAGTATTTTTTTTTTATAATAGAAAGCTACATGAAATAAAAACTGTATTCGATTACTAACATTAAAAATAAAACACTACCTTTTCATAGTAATGACCACTGAGTTAATGGTTTTACTGATTTTTTAAAAACTTTTGCATGCAAAAAACTTTATTTTTATTCATAGCCCACTCAAAATATACACATACTGAGAATAATCTTTTACTTTCCTCTTTTACGAAACCACATAAATTGCACTAAGAGTAGTGTTATCATCTAAAGAGTGAACTTGATCATATTTCTTAATTAACTGTTTCCATCAATTATTCATGTTTGCAGATATTTTAATTAACTAGTAATTTTATAAACTGAAATCTGGAAATAATGGACTGAAATGAACTGAAAGTTAAGTTGCAAGGAATATTTATAGACTTCTTCTTTTTTTTTTTAAATGTTGAATTAAGTAGTAAATTGCAAACTTGCTAAAGCAAAATTTTATGAAATCTGAATAGCTGTTATTCTTTAATATTTTAAGTTGTAGCTTATTCCTGAACTTATTTAAACATTTTTGAATTTAAAACAGTTTTGCTTCAAAAACCGATAGGAAAATTCCTTCTTCAAAAAACAGTAACCTGATTTATCCAAATGCTTCTGTGGCATTTGTTTGAGCCAAATGCCTTGTAAATTCATTCATTTTAGTTTGAACTACGTGCATGAAGCTTTAATATCTATGTTACCTTAAAGAACCGTTGTAAAACGTTTGGTTAACTCCTAAAGTGTTTATTATTATTATTATTATTATTATTATTATTATTATTATTATTATTATTATTATTATTATTATTATTATTATTATTATTATTATTATTATTATTATTATTATTATTATTATTATTATTATTATTATTATTATTATTGTTGTTGTTGTTGTTGTTTTTATTATTGTTATTATTATTATTATTATTATTATTGTTGTTGTTGTTGTTGTTGTTGTTATTCTTGTTGTTATTGCTACTATTATTACTATTATTACTACTATTACTACTAACATCATTGTTAGTATTATTATATTTTTACTGTTATTTTGTTATTATTATTAGTATTATTGTTATTCTCAATTTATAAAAACTATAAAATATAGAGTGTTTAGTTATTGAGTTAAGTTATTGCGTATTAAAATGAAAAGCAATTTTAAGTGACGAAAATGAAAGTCCATAAAAATGGTAATCGCTTCCTTTTTCATTACAAAGCGAAGAATAGAAAATCTATGGTCAGTAGGAAAGTTAAGTACTATTAATATAGTTCCGAAACGAATGAAGATTCAGCTCTTGACGAGCCATAACGTGCCGGAAAGACACATGAAAATGCAATGTCAACACTATTTAGTAAAACAGGAGGAATATGCGGAACTGCAAAAGACTCATTACATATTCTGTATGCACTCTGGTATACGTGAAAATCTTCCAAGAAGTCTAACACTTGAACAGTAGCTGACAGACAATTATTTCAGCCACGTAAAATTTAGTTTGTGACCAGATCCCAACAATGTTTAGCTGTTAAAGCCTTTTTAATTTATCAATTCTAAAATTAACTGTCATGCTTTATGAGCCTACATTTGAAGGCTCTACTCTTTTGTGTAAATATGTTACACTTATAATTAATACCATAAATGCCCTAATGATTAACATTGGTTAGTGGCGCCCAATATTTTTTTAACCCCAAAGTTATACCTCATATTAAGATGAATTTCGCAAGCCAGAGCACACGTGTAATGTAAAAAATGCTTGAATTGATTATAGAAAAATGGGAAAGTACGGAAAATTAAAAAACAGAGGAACAAAATACAATCCCAGAGCTGCTTTTATCATTTCTATATTCTTCTTTTACTATTGCAGTAGCTCCTCGTTATATCGCTCAGTCGGATATATCGCTCTTTTCCTCTATCCCCGAAAAAAAAAATTATATTTTTAAAAAATGTTTCTTTAAATTTGACATCACAGAAAAGAAAAAAAAGGGTTTTTTTTTCAGAAAAAAGCCCTTTATTAATATCTCCTTTATTAATGCAAAGGACATAACTGACACATTTCACCTAGCATATCCATTCATTTTATTCGCTGCAGTTTAAACTACCTTTCGATTTGTATTCCACCATTAAAATATTAAAAATGTTTTTTTTTTTTTTTTCATTTTAAGAGAAGAAATTACAGGCTAATTTTATTTTATTTTGATTAAAAAAACCGTCCTAAATATGATAGTAAATTTATCTTTCTGTAGGTGCACATGTCATCAATTTGTTCATTAATTGAATTGTTAATTCGTATATGTCCTCGGTTATAGCGGGGTTTTGGATAGATCGCGGTTTTTTGATGCGTTCCCAAAAAGCGTGGTATAACGAGGGGTTACTGTACTAATCTGCCCTTTAGGAAGCAATTTCAAAAGGGACTATTTAGCTGCAAATTTGCAACAACAATTATTAACACCGAATGAAGATGATCGGTTGTTTTGAAAGTTTCCAGATTTCGATTCACAAAAATGAACAGAACAACGGGTCACATGGATCAGCTTCTCAATACACATGTGGTCTTCGGGCCGTAGGTTGGCCCCTACTGAAGGCAACAGAATTTTGAAGTTATGGCAAGTAAGTTTGATAGTTGTTCTGAAAATGGCGTACAGCTTAAATTCAAGGTGGCTGCGACCATTTTTTGAGGGGTTTGTGTGGAAAGTGAATGTTAAATTGAAGGGCTTGGAAGATGAAAGGGTTATGTAACAAATCAGAAATTGAGAGTAATTAAAGTTCAAAGTTTTATTGTTGCAGTTGTTGCAGCTTTTTTGTTTTCTGGTTTTGTCGTTAGTGTGCGTATGAAATGGGTCTAATAACATCTACTTTTTGATGTATCGTTTTATTGCTTACCTGAATCCATTGCTTACCATTGTCCAGAGTGTCTATTTTTTAAAATGCAACATATCCCCTTCATCCTCCAAGCCCTTCAATTATGGAAAAGACTTTTTAAAACCGGGTTACTGGGAACGAAAAGTAACCTCTCTTTAATAGTATCTTAAGTATTCAAGATGATCATATTTTGCAAGATATAAGAAATTATTTGTATGTATTTTTAAAGAACAAGCGTTTTATAAGAGGAAATAGTAAGAAAAAAAATATACACTCAAAAACAATAAAATCCGCTAAGTCCTGGTAAGAATGCCAAAGTCTACACATTCAGAAATCTCTTCTCAGTGGATCGTACTTAACGATCAATGAAGACTGAGCTCAATTTTGCTCGTAAAACCATTTCTCAGGTGCATCTTCCCGGTCAATGATTGTTGTTTTCGAGGTCATTGAATCAGGAATCATTTAATCTCACCGATTTCCCATTAAGCATGTAAAATGGGAAAGTAAGCCTTTTCAGCCATTCTTCTTCGTAAGAGCTCGAAGCGCAATATTCAGTTACAACTTTCTTCCAGTGTACTGAAGGAGACCCACTTATGGGAAGACGTTTACTGGTAGTTCACACTTGCGATTAATTAACTCATGGCTGGACTTTCTGTATTTATTCTTCTTTTAAATTTCCTAATTTCAATTAGTGCATCTAATTATTTAAATATTTTTTTCAGTTGGTGAAAAAAATGACGGAAAATTCTTAGTGAGTTATTTCGATGAATAAAAAAGCTAGAGCTAAGACCCAGTGCGCGTGAGTGTGCATGTGCTTTCAAAGCAACAACGGAATTTCTTTCATTTTTCTCAATTTTTTATTTATTTATTTAATATACTGGGAAATGGGGGCTAAAGCATTTCTCCATAAATATGTGTTTTAAAAGAATATTTTGACACGGTATGGTCAAGTAAACTGCTGCAAAAATAAAATGAAACAAACAAAAATATTACTGGTCTTGACAAAAACGAAAATATCCTCAGTAGTGAAATAAATTTTGTTCATAATCTTTTGTTTCATTTTGTAAAATAATTTGAAAAACATCAAGACAAATTGTTCCTTTATTTGATGTTTTTAACGTTAAACTATATGACAATAAAGAGGGTAGATTACTTAATAATAATAATAAAAAAAGATAAATGAATGAATAACAGATTTGAGATTCGTGAGATAAATATTATGTCATATATTTTGAATATGTAACAGATATTTTACGATATTACATTGACAAACTTTAATATTACAACTGTATATCTAAAAGCGCATATATTATAGTTACTTTTAGAGATTACAGATTAATAACACGACCTTAACCACTGCAATATTGTATGCCATTATTTAAGATATCTTCACCATTATTCTTTTTTCTGTGGTTTTGAATTATTTCCCTTCTGCTAATGTTAACTAATTCCTGTCTAATTAAATACATAACATTGCAAACATAAAAAAACCTAAGATAAATATTTGTTAGTTGTAGTTAATATTTTTTAATTTAATTTTCCGATTTCAAAACTGCAAGTTGTCGTTATTTATTGTCTCACCAGAATTCTCCCCTCACATGGATAAATGAAAATACAGGAACGAATTTAATAACTTACATTATGGATTAAAAAAACTAAAAAATACGCTTTTAGAGAACGTGTGACATAATTTAGCCGTTAGCCCCAAAGCAGAATACTGCTAAATTTGGAACGTACGTCGCAGAACAGATATCTGAACTGCAGAACAATTCTGGTCAAATGTGAGTGAAAATTCAGAACATTTTCTGCAGAAATTCTACAATTTCTGCAGAGGAGGCAGTTTTCGAACCAAAGATACAATTTCGCAGAAATTCAGAACAATTACTGCAGATTTCTTCAAATTATAAAAAAAATTAAAATTTCTGCAAATTATGCTTATTGGGCAGAAAATCAAAAAGTTGATTTTTTTGGCGATATTTGCAGGAACTTTAAATTTACTTCAAGCTGGACAAAATCTGCAGAAGTTGCACAAAATTGCATTTTTAGTAAAAATATACTTGCAGAAAATTACGTTTGACTACACCTGATTTATGCCCCTTAAGCGTCCTACTTCCGAGACTTGGTCTCATTATTGGATATGTGCTGTTATTCTAGTGAAAACATTACTTCTAATGCAGCGTCAAAGCATTCAGACCTATTTGAAGTTTGGAGGAACAGATATAGTAAATTGATTTACATTTCCTGCCTAGAATGTGTGGCTGCAATTTTAATTTCAGGCTTTGTTCTGCAGTACTGAACAAAAACTCCTTTCATAGTCCTGTATGAAACCGTTTTGATTTCAGGATCATGGTTTTTGAAAACTGTCATGTTTCGTGTACTATGCAGTGCTTAAAGTACTTGCAGAACAATTTTGGTCAACTGATTTTACGTTGCAGAACATCACAAAGTGTTCTGCTTTGGGGGCCGTTAGTATTAAAAATAGTATTAAATATATTACTCTTATATTTGCACAGAACGTGAATTTTATCTTTTATTCAGAGTTAGATACACACAAACAACTGAAACACTTATAATACGAGTACATCAACACGTAATAATATATTTTAGCCTTTAGTATTAATAATAGTATTAAATATATTACTTTTATATTTGTAAAGAACGTGAATTTTATCTTTTATTCAGAGTTACATACATATATACAAACAAACAAACAAATAAACAAGCAAGCAAGCGCACATGTGAAACTAATAAAAGCGTATTAAAAATAATTTTCAATGTGTACATTCCTGAAACGAGAAGCTTCTATAATTATTTTACAGTTTTTACAGCATAAAAACAAACAAATTCGTACTGCCGAAACTCCCCATTTGTTGTGAGCGGTTTCTTGCACGTCTTAGTCATTTCGCGTCACTAGATCACTCCCACAACAACGCAAGGAATTCCCACACTTCTTGACCAGGATGTTTGGTCGGGTAAATCCTGGGTGTTGCTGGGTGAAGAGACGGTTCACGGATGACCCATGCAGAACACCACCAGAATATCATTCAGGCTTGCATCTGCAGTATAAAGCGCCGTGATTAAGTTTGCTGATATTAATTTCTTGTATCACCTACGCACGTATTTATAACAAACTATCTGCCAGTGCAGCTAGATTAACCTCCTGCGGCATGTTGATGTATAACGTCCACCCCCCCTCCTAATTTTTACTTCATTCTGATGTTGTATTATTTGATAAAATTTAATGTTAATAACATTTCAAGACATACTAGTACGTGGACCGCTAATGAGTTTCCTGTTTGATTCAGTCAAGAGTTCATTAAAAATTGTCATTGTCATTATTATTACTGCTTCATAGCACTCACGTTTTATAACAATGAATTTTATATTTAATCATTTAGGAAAATCGCTTGAAATTTGAGCAAAAATTCGAAGATTTTGCTCAATTTCTTCAGAATACTTTTATCAAACTTTATGTAAATTAAAACTAATGGAGCCTGGAAATTTGGCCCGAAAAATTATGCATCTATTGGTACCAAGTTCGACTTTCAGTTCATTGGCGTTCAGGAGAAAGAAGCAGGACATAGATATATAGAAAGATATTCAGTTTTTAATATAAGTAGATTGTTTCTGAAAGCATCTTCTGCTCTTTGTATCTAACGCTTACAACGTACTAGTATTCTGATGATAATCGTCAAAGAGGAGAGGCTGAGTTTGAGCTTTTTAGTCTCTAGTGGCTCAAATTCCCAGTATTTCGAGGGTGAAAGCTCCGATAATAATTCTGAAGAGGAAGATACAGAATGTTTATCCAACATAGGTCAGGTTGAAAACCTGGTAAGAAATGCATGCCATGTAGTCGGTGTCTCCGTTGTAGAGTTGAAGAAAACAATTTTTGTTTTCTGATCGCGTGTAAAATTGAACTGCAATGGAAAGAAACGCTACCAAAATATTGAACAGTTATGAATTACACATGTTTCATATTAAAACAATAAAACTAAGAATAACAGTTATGTATATTATATATATAAGTTTTGTTATTTTATTGACACAATCTCACATTGAGATAATTTCCCTTGATTTTTCAGATTTGTGAGCATTTTTATATTTTGAGACAATGTTGCAGAGCTTCTTTTTTTTTTGCAAATCTCACCGATACCTAACAATTTATACATTTCACATATACTTTACAGGACCTCCATGTCTCTATGGTAGAAGTTTCGTTTCGTAAACCAGAGGGCGTGGGTTTGATTCCCACCGGTATATTGTTTCCTTTTCTTTGCATTGTAAGTCTGTCTTGTGTTGTCTTGTATGTAAATAAAATAAAGAAGTCCAACTTTTTGAGACAGGGGCAACCAATCTTTCCCTAGTGTGTACTAAGGACACGACAATAACACCGTGTACCTTACGCATAGTAATAATAATAATGAACATTATAATAGATGATTGCGTTCAAATCTTTAATTTTAAAAAAAGTTTTACATGAAGCCCTACTCTTTCTCCCACTTTCTACCATACAATATAATGTTAAGAAGCCGAAATAGAATGAACAATTCACAAAATTTTTATCTCACACTTGAGCGTCAGTAAAAACTATAGAAAAAAAAGCATCCTAAGGTACTCAGACAAAAATAAAAAATATATAAATAAAACAGAGAGTGTACTAATATATGTTCCTCTTACTTTCTATACCGGGTCTTCAACAAATTTGGCCCGAACTATTTTATTACCGATAGCTGGTAGTAAACAAGGCCTGGAATTACTCATATCTATTCGTATGAATTTCTGTATCATTGCAATTTCTACACCATTCAAATATGAAAAAAACTTCGAGAGAGAAAATGTGTTCGAAGCTTGTGCGATAACTGGAATAGTAGTTTCTTACGAAACAAAATAGAAATCTCACCCACGCACCGATTGATAGCCGATGATGTAAAGCTTTAAATTTTTCTTTTGTTCTGAAAGATGTTGCGTGCTTTACTTTCAAATTAAATGTATTCGTGCATACTCCTTACATCTGCATGGGATAGCCACCAATGCATTCTTAGACCTCTACACAAGCGACGAACAGGACCCACTCCTCCATTATTGCTGTTCCTTCACGCTCCGTTAGTCGGCACCCGCTCGGTTTCAAAGCACGGAACCCATCTTATCAGATGACCAGGTAGCAGAAGATATTGTTCACCATCAAAGAAACAAACTAGCATCTTCAGGAACCTACTTTTGATCGTGAAAACTGGATGCAGCTGGATGACTGGAAGTGGCCATCACTTTCGACCTTGAACTTGCCCCCGGGAATGAGGGGGCCACGTAAGCGATGCGAGGCCCTTCCAGCGCAGACGGGACCTCGAAATCGCTCGCCAGCAGAAGAGAAAATGAGAACGCTCTTTTCCCGCTTCCCCTTCGTAGGTTCGGAAAAGGTAACAGCAGAAGTCGTTATCCTACTTATACTATGGAAATTATTCGTTTCGATCAGAGATCAAATGCTTTTGATTTCCCGGCCGTCTCCTGTCTTTTGATGGAAGAGAAATTCGTTACAATTTATCTCACCTACTTTTATGAGACAGTAGGTCACCGATCTATGTAATTAACAGAAGTGCAATTAAGAGAAAGTTAGAAATTAAGTTTCATGGAAATTTTACATTGACTATGAAATTACTAGAGATTATTGAATAACACATTTCAAATTCAGTACTTGTGTGGAAGTAGCAAGCAAATTAAATCCCTTGTGTATCTGATACTAATAATTAAATTCGTTCAAAAATCACAAAATTTTATAAATGGTTTTAATGTTGAAAATTATTGATGGCACTCCGTAAATAATTCTACTATCATTTTGAAACACAGAACTCATATTTTAGCCCTTTATTGTTTTCGTACTGTGAAGTAGTCCCATAATGTTTTTACTTACATTAAGCTGCTAATTTAAATTTTTAGCTGTCACTATGGGTCACAATTTTGATTAGGAATTCATTTTAATGCTAAATTTTAAGACATAATTTGATTTTTCACAAGTGATTTTTCTCATCAAATTTGTTTTTACTATTTCACTATAATAAAGTAGTGAAAACTTTTTGAGTTACATTCTGAACGAAGACAAATAGATTTTTCTTGAGTAAAAAATGCTTCAAATGACAACTTAAAACAAAAGTAGCTTCAAATAAAAGGGGAAAGTTATCCCTTTACCTTACACAAAAGACAATTGATAATTTAAACGTTTTTAAATGAAGTATTTCCTAGTTGACTTTCAAAAATATTTTAATTAATAAATAAATAAAATAATTAATGAATGAATAAAGTAAATAAATCAACTATTAAATAATTGAAAAAATGAGTGAGTAAAATTAATGCACAATGAATAAGTAAGTGAATCAAAAAATGAATGAAAGTGTAATGGATTTAATTTATGAATAAATAAATCAAGTAATATGTACAATGAAAGTGAAGAAGTAAACAAATGAAATAAACTATTTTCCCAAGTTCCATCTACTTTGCCCGCATGGAATTGACAGTTGCACTATACATTTAAAATTGCACCCTGCCTAATATTAAACAAATGCATACTAATCTGTATGCATCAATATTTGAAATGTTCATAACAAGAATTTGTTTGAATTACAGAAATTATTTTTGATGTACCATAAAAGGTTACAATTTCAGTATCGAATCAAGTCTAGAGGTTATTATTTCCTGACTAGAATCAGCTTTATGTTTAAGAATGTAGTTAAAATATTGTCATCTAGGTAGTGTTGTAAAACAGAGTAAAACACTTTACCTAACTTCTTCTCACTATTTCCCCTTGCCCCATATTTCTCTACTTTTCCGGTTTTTTGACACATGTTTTGACACAAATCTATGAGTTTTCAATCTGTTTTAATGTAAATTTAATAAAAAGAAGAAATGCATGATTGTATGTACAGAAGGAATAATGTTAGCACTCCAAGAACGCACCTCTGTTTAAGCTGGCATATTTATGGAAACGTTCGATACTGTAAAAAATAAATGTTGTTTTTGCAATTAAATACAACAATTTTGTAGTAATATTACAGTAATAAACTGTAAATTTGTTAGTTTTACAGTTTCGCTGTCAGTATCATACTGTTGTTTTTACAGCATAATACAACTAATTTTACGGTGATAAACTGTAAAACTGCTAATTTTACAGTAATAAACTTTAAAATTGGTAGTTTTACGGAAAATAACTAAAATAGCTAGTTTTACAGTTTATCACTGTGATTTTACAGTTTTAAACTGGAACCTCTTCTGCCAGTATTATGCTGTAAAAACAACATTCGGTTTCGGATGTCCTGGATCCGTTTACGGAAGGGAACACTTTGGGAGAAAAGTCGTTTTATAGAAGACTTTTGCACACTGTAAAAAATGAACGTTATTTTTACAGTATAATACAGCTAATTTTATAGAAATATACTGCAAAAATGGATAATTTTTCAGTACTAAATTGTGAAATTGCTAATTTTACAGTACTAAATTGAAAAATTGCTAATTTTACAGTTTATACTGTGATTTTACAGTTTTAAACTGGAACCTCTTCTGCCAGTATTATGCTGTAAAAACAACATTTTATCTTGTGCAGAGTACTATCGTTTTCAAAATTGATTTCAATCAGAAAAGTTCGATGAGTTCAAAGAGAAAAAAAATCGGAAACAATTGAAAAGAAATCGTAACCAGTTTATGCTGGTTAGTTGATACTTTCCATTTAATAGCACTTTACGGTTGAGTAAACTACACTTGAAAACACAATCAGAGAAGCAAGAAGTATGAATTCACGTGTTCTAACCGGAATTGGTTAAAGTGTTGTTTACTGTTGGCAACTAATTTTGTTTGCCAACTGTTAAATCTTGTTAACGTCTACAGAACAATTTTAGAGCGCTGTCGGGCACATAATGTGGTTTTATTGTTTAAGAATTGCCTTAAAGAAACAAGAATGGGACTGGTTCATTCAGAATTGAACGAACCTCACCAAAATCGTTTTAAATAAGTAACATTTTCTTATAGTTAAAAAACAAAACAAAATCGAATTGGTGCGTCAAATAAGTTAATTGGTTCATAAGTATTTTTAGAAATGTACTTTCGTATCAATTGACGGCTAATTTTTCTTTTCTTTCTTTTTGAAGAATGCAATACAGCACAATATTGAAAGGGATGAGAAAACTGTTGTAGCAAAACGTACAACTATTTTGTTTACCCACACATATTTTACCGATAATCCTGTGCTCTCTTTTACGATATTTTCTTTGGTTATGTATATTTGTCTAAAAAGTTTAGAGAAAACATGTCAGCAAAGGTAATATAAATTGTTATGTGTTTCTTTTTGACAATCACGCTGTAAACTATTTACTGTACAACAGTTTTAACAATACGAAAAATCCCTAATTTCAATGATACAACGGTTGTTGGATAGTCTTTAAAAATAATCATTCACACTGCAAAAAATTAACTGTTGTTCTTACAGTATAATAAGGACAGAAGAGGTTCCAATTTAGAACTGTAAAATGCACAGTAGCAACCAGTAAAATTAGCAATTTTACGATTTATTAATGTGAATTTTACAGTTTTAAACTGGAACTTCAGCTGCCAGTATTATAATATAAAAACAAGTTTATTTTTTGCAGTGTAAATGCTAAGATAAAAACTATTTTGAAAATCATTAAAATACAATAAAATGTCTTAAAAGATAAAATACTTCTTTACATGAAGAATATATTATACAGTTAGAACAATGTTGATTGAGTGAGTAAAAAAAAAATATTTTAACTGTTCGCTAAATTTATATTTCAAGCCTCTTGGTAATTAGAAATTTTCCCGCAAAAATGTGAAAATGGAAAACAAATTTCTTAAGCAGTAGGGGTAAGTGCATAAAAGAACATGAAGAATGAATAAACAAGTAAATTATTAAATGAAGG
Organism: Uloborus plumipes; assembly: GCA_038373865.1. NCBI lineage: Eukaryota > Metazoa > Arthropoda > Arachnida > Araneae > Uloboridae > Uloborus > Uloborus plumipes. Next base: position 34,114 of record JAXGGA010005793.1, read on the forward strand.
AATTTCAATTAATTAATAAATGAATCTGGAAGTAATTTAATAAATGATTGAATAAGCAATCGATATGCAATGTTTCTTGCTCTGCATGCACTTGACTAATTGCAGAAAATATTTAAAGTAGAAAAAACTTAACATTAATTAAATAAATAATGCACTGAATATTAGTAAGTTCCGATTCATATTTAAAATGTTAAATAAAACAAAAACTCAATTATTTTATAATAACTAAAATAGGTTTTAACATACAAGAAAATATTACAATATGAGTTTCAATTTTTGAAAATTACTTGCATTATCATATGCTTTTAACTTCAGAGATCACTTCTTCCTGACCGGAACAACCTACATGTGTGTTGTCACAATGGTTAAAATATCAGATGGTTGGAGTTAAGAACAGAGTGAATATTCCAACATTACACTTTGCCCCGCTATTTCAATTTGACCCACATTCCTTTGCTTGTTATTATTACTCTTGATCAATGTCCTAACTCTTAATTTAGGAAAGCATGCATGCAAAGATGATTCTTGAAATAAATTATGCGAGCAACAATGGAGACTTTTTGTTTTATGCTATCACTAAAAATTTAATTCTGTCATTTCATTTATTTATTTTAGTAGTTTTTATTTATTTATTTAGTCAAAAATAATACATTTATTTGTTTTATATCTAGTAGCATTGCTCTAAGAAAACTTATTTCTTTGTTTTGTCTGCATAAGTTTTTCGGTATTTAAATTTTTATTTGTTTTTAAAGTTGTAACAAAAATAAAAAAATAACTTTTTTGTTTGTGAGAAGCTATCTATCAACATATCAACACTTAGCATTACAGTAGAAAACGGGGTAGTTTTGAGTTATTAAAATATTCTGAGCTTTTATTTATCACGTCTCTTCTTTTTTCGCAAAAGCTCGGTTGTACTTTCAGAATTTAAATCTTTGATTAGATGATTAATTAAGTAATTCTGTAATTATGTTATTTATATATACCTTTTCAATAAAGGGCCTTCAAAACTGCTTCATTCTGAACTTGAATTGATTCATAAGAATAGCGCTTTCAGGTTGATGGTTGTTTTACTTAATTTAGGCGAAAGAATTTCAACTGTCTATTCTTCGTAAAACAATTGGATTAGCCATCATCTTCAATATTTACGGGCAAATTAAATTTCGTAGAGTTCTGGTGGTAAGTAGGCTTCGTGAATGGGAGAGAGTAGGGTTTTGAATCAACGTTTAAAATAAGGAGGGACAAGAAGATATCTACGTTGTATCCAACTCTGCGATATACCTAGAGGCATTATAGCGGAACTTTTATTGAGCCATTTTAATGGCCTGTTTTGAGAAGAAGCACTTCTTTCCACAAACTCCTTAACCGAAATTTCAAAATGCGGGCCTAATAGAGCGACGTTTCTTTTATTGTTCGTCAAACTGTCATGTTACTTCGGATACGAAATAGCATTCGGTCTTCCTCGGTACCCGAAGAAAAATGTCGCTTGACGTCTATCGATTGGGTCAATGTCACAGTGGGGATCGAAATAATTATTGTGTTCCTCAAAAGAAGTAATGTCTATTGCTAGAACAACATAGTTGTACACGGACATGTTACACTGCAATTAATAGCTTTGCAAATGGCCACATCCTTCTTCAAGATCTCTTCAAAGTATTTTTTTTAATTGACTTCACATCGGGAGATAACACACATAACATCATTGTGTTTAGTAACGAAACGGTTTTATCTAAATGACAATAAACAATAGCGTACATAAGGCACATTCCAAGTTTTATCCAGTACTATAAGACAGAAGATTCATTGACAATGCAAAGAAGGTTTTTTTTTTTTAATAGTGCCTTTCAATTATGCTTTAAGTATTGTTGTTACTCATCAAGAAATAAATAAATACAAGGGTTCAATTCAAAAGGTTTGTTCTGTATTGAGGAATCATTATTATTATCTTTTGAAGACTACAATTGTTTTGCCTATTTTAGACGAGATTCTTGTTAATGAATCTTTGCATGTAAATATCATTTGCTTGACTTAACAGTATAGTTGTAGTAAGTTACATTCCATTCAGTTAAATTTTTATAAATATTGGGAATAGACATTTGTTGAATCAAAGAGGTGAAAATATGAAAAAGATGCGAATCAAGTATTCAGTACGATGCTTAAATCCAAAAAAAAAAATAAGAGATACGTCTTTCTCGCTTTAGAGAGATAAATAATAATGTCAGAAAAAAACCAAATGTTTAATACAGTAAAAAGTCAAAAATCCAAAAGCATCCACATGAAGTTTTAATAAATTTTATCTTATGTTCAGCAAACAGTAAGAGTTAATTTTTGCTGATTTTTTTAAAAAATGTAACTACATTCTAGCACTATGTACTATGCTATATGTTATGTACATGTATATTGTATAATCACTTTATTTTATTAAATGTCATGCTATTTCCATAAATTTTCTTCGTTATATTCGAAAATCCGAACTATTATACTGTCCTGCTAAGCACAAAAGTCATATCTGCTCTTTTTAACAAAATTGAGGTATTGTCGCCAGGTTCTTTGTAACTTATTTTACCCAAAAACAAAGTTTTACGGTCACTTGAGAAGAGGAAATATTTTTTAAAAAATCCTGAAAATGCACCTCCTGAGTCAAATACATGGAGGTGCAAAACTTTAAGCAGCAATATCTCAGTTTGAGGTCGTTTGCAGATACCACTTTTGCGCTTAGCACGGCAGTATACCTATGGTCCCAATGAGTTTGGATTTTTGCGTTCTACTATGTTTAAAAAATATAAATGAATTTTATATATTTGGTCAAATAGTCTGAGTATGCACTTGAGGAAAATGTCCATTTCGTCAAATTACTTTTAAACATCGATTTTTAAAGAAAAACTAACACTGTATAAATGACTGATTACTATCTACTGGACGTGCATTTCAAAAAAAAAAAAAAAAATACTTTGGAATGTCAACTAAAAACTTATATTTGCGAAGTGATTTGTAAAAATTATATTTTACAAGCTGTGTGTGTACGGTGATGAAAGTGTACTGCTAAATTGTGAACTCCTATGCTTCAAAAAGTATACATTATGGGAAGATGTACTTGAGGGATACAGATGCTGTATTTTCAACGAGTACCACTTTTTCAGAACAGTATTCTTATAACTAAGAGTCCTCTTGCATAGGAAAAAAAAGTTTAATTGCATCCACACAATTTCATTTTTAGAAGATCCAAAAGTAATAAAAAAAAAATCCCGAATGTTGTAATTTACTTTGTTCCATTTACCGAAAGCGTGCGTAGTCTCGTCTTGATCATAAAAGAAATGCCCCTAAGAGACGAACTAAGAACACGACTTTCATCACATCACGTTATATAATCGTAATACAAGTTGACAATAGCAATGAATCCTATCCTGCGGATTTCCGTTAAAGAAATCAAGCGGGAAAAATAAAAGAAAACTGAAGATATCGAACCGTAAAATCATGCAACTGTTTCACTGATTCTCGAAAGATTCGCTCCAATGAGTAAAACTGTAGTTCTTTGATTTTGTTTGGCTGCTTAGCAAATTGGGTCCTACATTATTATTACGAGTCAGCTATTAAGGATGAAAGGGCTTCACTAACCATTTCATTGACTTACATTAAATGATGGGTATTAATGGGCTGTTTGTCATGAACGGGGCTTGTTCCCTTTTATGGTTGATAAATTCGGAGGATGTTGAGTTACCCGATATGCGTTTATTTTTAAAGTAGCAATAATAATTCATCAAAGTAATTGGATTTGACATTGGGGTTAATTGGAAGTAAAATAATTTTTTTAAAATAGTAGAAAGAACATCCGGTTTGACTTCCTCACTTTTGATTTCAGATGGTGCAAAATGTTCCAGTATTCTTACATTACTATTGCAAACCAGCTATTAAGGATGAAAGGGCTTCGCTTACTATTTCATTGACTTACTTGTATTAAATGATGGGGATTAATTGGCTATTTGTCATGGATGGGGCTTGTTCCCTTTTATCGCTGATAAATTCGAAGGATTTTGAATTACCCGATAGTCGTTTCTTTTTAAAGTGGCAATTATAATTCATCAACGTGGTTGGATTTGATATTAACTTCGGGGTTAATTTTCAAAGAGATAAATCTTCTGAAACTATAAGAAGCAGTATTCGATTCTGCTCTGTCACCTTTGGTACCTGGTGGTGATGGAATATCTCATTGATAAGCGATACATGCTACATTTCACAAATTGAAAAACAAATCCTGCTGCTTTTTTTTTTTAACTTTGTTTTAATTTTCAGTTACCTAAGCTGGCTAATTTTACTTTGATAAAAATATTGACTACCATTAAAGAATACAAATACCATTAAGAAATCAATAATTAGAAATTCATCACCATGGCACTTGTCAACAAGCCTCCTTCTAGAAAGTAAAATTTTACAGACTAACACAAGGCTCAAAGAAAAGGGGTAAAAAAAGGAACAAAATTGTTAACTTTTTTTTTTTACCCATACAATTTTTATTCGTACTGTTAAATATGTGGCGCAATTTTACTTTTTTTATTCAAGTAGTTTTGACTGATTTTTACGTTTCTTTTTGCTTTTAAATTTATAGTCAAAACAGTGTAAGAGGTTTTAGAATGAGTAAAATTTCTTTCAAGTTTAAAATTTTCACAAATTTGCATTTATTTGAAGAGGACAACATTTTCTCGGCAATGATAACTCACAACCTGTGCAGCAATGCAGTAAAATGTGTCTAACTTTTTCAGTTAGTGAAACTATTCGAATTTCTGCAAATTAAAAATGACTCTACTGCCCCCAATGTAGTTCATTATAATCTAAATATATATTATTATAGTAGTAGTTATAATTTTTCATATTGATAAAAAAAATTGCATAATTTCTTTGGTATTTTTCCACAAGTAATAAAGTGCGGGGAAAAAACATGAGGGCTTTTAAAATTCAACTTACTGCAAATCGCAATCTCTACCGAGGTTTTTACTCCTTATTACACTTTGCGTATTTGTTTCAAATGTAATAATAGGTATACAGACCACCGAATGGACACATCCAAGTGAATGAGCAGAAAGCAAAATTCTTTAAAAAAAATTTTTTTTCATGAATTGTCAATAAACACTTACTTCTTTAATTTCGAAAAAAAAAAAAACAAAAACACTAGAAAATGCTGTGTTTTTAATTCAACCGCCCAAAAAAATTGATGCAGAACCATAAGAGTTCCCCTAATTTCTTAAAATAATTACATCTAACGATTAGCTGAAGCTGGCTAATTTTACTTTGATAAAATATTAACTATCATTAAAAAATATAAATACCATTATTAAGAAACCAGTTATTAGAAATTCATCACCATGGTAGTTGTCAACAATCCTCCTTCTACTATAATCAACCATGGTCACTTTTTTTTCAAAATATTATTTTTATGCTTGAACTCTCTAAGCATGATCATTAAATTCTATACATATAAGTTTTAGGGATAAATACGTATAAATGTATTTTTTGTTTTACAAGTAATCCTAACAAACATATTTCAAATGATCATGATTAAAATTCAGATCTTATTTTCAAATTTGATAAAGTACACGACACTCCTCCGTAAGAATCATTAAGCAAAAATAACAATTGAGTAATTTTACTACCATGTGCCAAATACTGCTGTTTTTCTAGATATTATAACTTTTTAAAAATGAAATTGCACTTAAGTATTCATTCATTGGTCATCTAACTTAAATTTGGCTAAGCAATGTTATTTATTTTTATAATTATGTGAGTTTTGGGAAGAGGGGATTTACTACACACCTAGGGGAAAAAATGCTCAAAGGAATAGAACATTCGGAAACCAGGAGTCGGTCAAATCCAGAGAGAGGCAAGACTAATCAGTAATGTAGAATTTGTAATTTCTTTGAAAGTGAACTTAAAAGCAGCTTTTCAGGTTATTTGTTTTTATTGTCGTATCATAGTTAATATCCACTGTGAAGATAATGGGAGCCAATACCCGGAGTGGTTGAACTTATTTATTAACGCATAAGACAATACAAGAAAGATTTACAACAAATATAGGTAATAACACCCAGGGCTTTGATGAGAATCGAATCCACGAAATCTTGCATTCGAAGCGAATTTTTTACCTCAGAGCCTCCGCCCCTGGGATAGTTGTTGTTGTTAATTGTTACAAGGAAAACATTTCTGTAAATGCTTGTTAAATTTTAGAAGTTTTATGGTTTCGGTTCGGAATTTGTGGGAAAAAAAATTATAATATTTCTACCATGTATCTTAATGTATCTACTCGTACCTTGTTAAGGAATCGGTCGCTGTTTTTCAAATTGTTATTTTTATGCTTTAACGCTTTTTAAATTGTATAGATATATTTTTTAGTGATAAATATGCAATAGTAATGTATTTTTTTTTTGTTTCACAAGCAATTATAACAAACATATTGCAAATGCTCATGATTAAAATTCATATCTTATTTTTAAACTCTTGGAAAAAGAAGAAAAAAAAACCACCCACAGTCTTGAGCTTTTTTAAAAATAATAAACGTATCACATTCCCGAAAAAACAAACAAACACTTTTTTTTGGTCAAATCAAAATTTCGAATGACATTGGCCTTGAAAAGCTCCCATCGCGAACAATCAGTTAGAAATGAAAGCAGACGAAACGAAACCACTCCAGAAAAGAAACATATTCCTCGCCCATCAGCTTTCGAGTTGCCATTCCCACGTCGACAAATAACTCAAATTGACCTCGAAATTCACTAGAGGAGTAAGAATGGGGCCTCCAAAGATGCCACCGACGAAATTTCGGAAACGGAACAAACGGACCGCGTCCAGGTAAACATTCATTGTCACTGATAGAAAGCTGCAGTCGAGACTTCATTTTCCAGAAGATATTACTTTTCAAAAAGTGGCAGCAGATAAAGGAGTAATTCCGTTCTTACGGAATTGGAACGCTACTTTTCACTCTTCATTCGAATTGCTGTGGGTGATTTTGTTATGCACCGGTTTTTTTAGCTTTCCTGCCCGAAGGTTATTGAGTATTTTTCAATAGAAGGTCCGAAATTTTCGCTCATTAAGTAAATAAGTATCTTTTCTGCTATTCGGGGCATGAGAAACAATGTGGCCTCAATTTGGATACCAAAATAAGCATGATCAGTTTCATTTATTCCAAAAAAAAAAAAAGTCGGACAATTCATTTGAAATATACAAGATGTACCCAATATTTTTATGCATTAAATTATAATATATTTTTTTACAACCAAAATCCGACAAAAAGTTGTAGTAATATAAATTTCTTTTATATTTAAATGTCATTCAATATTTTGACGCTTGACTTATAAAATTGTTTAAAATTGTGTCAGTTAAAATGTTATTTTAATTATTTTTTATTTCTGACTCTTTTTTCTCTTTACACAGCATTTTATCTCAGACGTTCGATCTTTTGTGTACTTTTCAGCCAAACATGAAGATTCCTATATTATTATCAAGAACGAAGTTCATTATGATGATTTTCCCAAAATCTTCATGCTGTCTCAACAACATCGTTAGGCATAAGCTCAGAACTTGTACTGATAATTTTTTGCACCTATGCATTAAAGATCAAGGTGGAGAAATTTATCTGGTTGCCAGTCGCGAGTAGAAGCAAATTTATTAGTCGCCACTATTTTTTCCTAGTCGCATTTTTTTCACTTATTTGTGATAACCAAAAAAGAAATGTGATAAAAAATCAGTTTTTAGGCTGCTACTTAAAGCCAGAAAACTCGAGTTACTACTCGACAACATTCAACATATCACAACAACCACATCAACTTCTCGTTTCTCAAACTGCTACTCGTGGCTGGAGTTTTGTAAGTGTGCATTTTGAGTGGTTATGTAAAGGTATTTCCCTGTAGCTAATTCCAAAGATTTCAACATAAAAGTGCTATATTTTTTAATATGTACATCACTTGATGATGAAAAGGATGTCTGAAGATCATTTTCAGTAGGAAGGAGAAAACTAGTTCAGACATTTTTTTTCAAAATCAACACTTAAGGGGTTACAGTACCTTTCTAACAAATTTCTTTAATTTAAGTGAAAAAGTTAATTCTTTGAAATATTTGTTTCTGCACTTGTTTAAAAATCAATAATTTATTTTGAAACATCAAAAATTTTGAAAACTTTTTTTGAAAATTTAAAAAATGTAAGAAAATTTCAGTTTTTTTAAAACCCTAAGGCTTTTTTGTTTCTGCACTAATTTCAAAATTTCTTTTTGCGAAATGATCACAATGAAAACCTCAACAAATCTGTGCATTCATTTTCTTATATTTTGATTAGAAAATATTTTGTGACCTTTTATGTAAAGAATTCTTAGAAAATTTTGTTCTTTGAGGTTTAACAAACTCTAAAAATTTTTGTAATTTATAAAACGCTTATTCAATGCACAGTTTTGTTAAATATATTATCCTGAGTGCAAAAAATATTGCTTTAAAGTTATATCTTTAATAGAAAAAATTCCTTAGCATTTCTAGTAACACAGAAACACTAAAAACTGATCACCGAGAAAAAGCACTTTAAAGTTTGGCTTTTCCATTAGAACACATAGCATGTATGCCCTAAAGTCACTCATAACTTTTTAAATAATTTAGCTAGAACAATGCTGTTTTTTTCTGAGTGTTTTAAATAACTTTTACTTTTGAAATAAGCAATAAAAATTTTTTTGGTCTTTTGGTCATTTTTGAGGTACTGTAACCCCTTAATATTATTCATTTTTTACACATTATAGCGAATGATTTAAAGATGTAGGTACTGAGTGAATTCAAATCAGCCCATTACTTTTTTTTTCATTCAAAAAAATAATACGTTGCCACTTTTTTAAAAATAAACTTTTTATCGCCTAATAAATATATTTGACATAATGACTCCAAAGGTACTCCAAAGGTATGTAAAAAAATTCCTTAAACTATTAATTTAACTGAGCATCTATCGTCTACGGTAAAAATATTTAATGATATTTGACAATGCCATTACTACTACTGAGGAAGAGCTACTGGTGCAGTTAATGCACTTATACAAAACACTTATATTTTTGCCAGCACGTGGAAAAACGTGGCACAGCCTTAAGAATAAACAAAATTTTTGACGCAGTTGAAAGTACTAATGCCTGCATTAACCAAATATTGAAGAATCACTTAGAAACAAGGTTGAATTATATGTACTGGTGCACTTGATAGATTGCTCTGCGGTTACTTAAGTATATAAACAGCAAACACGAAAGATGTAAGGGGCAACTTAAAAGGAAACGATTCGTAACTAGAAGCATTTAATCTGTTTAAATCATATGACGATATTAACGAAGTGCCATTGAGGAAATTAATAGCCGTAGTTCGATGAGTAAATACCGCTCACCTCTGCAAATATTTCCTATAGGCGGCATATGATACATTACATTACTTCAGCGCGATGAAGTATTGAGAACATAAAGAAAAACTTTCTCAACCCGTCAGTAATTACGTTTTCGTTAATTGCACCAAAAAATTTTGAAGTTTAAACTATACAATGCCGATTAAAACGCTATTTTTTCGAAGGTCACGGAAAAGAGAAGAGTATATTTGTGCTCATGGAAAAGAATCCGCAAAATCTTCTCGCAAAAATGTCCTCTTTCTTTCTCTCTTTTTTTCTTAAATAGTAATGTTAGCCTTCATACTTACAACTCAAAGTTAGGGAAATTCATGAAATATCTAAACAAAAAATATTTATTTTCAAATTTTTTATTTTACGATTCAGCTAAATATTGCTTTATAAATAATTCTCTTTTATCTGTGTTTGTTTTCGCTCTTTATTCTTTAAATGTGCAGCAATAACTATAAAACTGTAGAGCAGCAATAAAAAAAATGTGTTCTTTTCAAAAATAATGTTTAACATACTAAGATTTTGCCTCCGCTTCGTAAAAAAACATGTTAGCCTTTCCTATACTAATTATAAGTCTTAATACCTTTATTCAGTAAGACTTACATGTGCGCTCCAGTATTTAAAAAAAACTCCCTCTAGTTAACGTGGAAAGCAGAATTGTTACTCTGAGAAAAAAGAAAATCAATGAATGCATGTAAAAACGTATCTAACTCATAGTAAAAAACTCTACTTGCTACTTAAACTTTGCACGAAACCAAAGTTAGTAACATCTCTTCCCATTCGTTTCAGCCCTTTTACATGTTTTGAGAAAGAATTTCAAATCTACAACCTAAGCCGAATCAACAGCATTTTGACACTTTCTATGAGAGGCGTTAGAAAGGACCTGACGAGTTGCCGCCAAATTTTCTATTTCGAATGGCCTCATTTCAAGCGGAACCACGACCTACGAAAGTCTTCCCACTCCGCTCTTTGGCAGTGGACACTCATCTGAGTAGTATGAACCTCTAATGCTAGTTCCGAAACTGCTATCTCACAATTGCAGTTTATCATATCCATATGTTGAATAACTTCCGAATAACTGATATTTCGAAAAAAAAAAAAAAAAAAATATGAAAGCAGTATACCAGTATACTGCCGTGCAAAGCGCAAAAGTGGTATCTGCAGTCGAGCTCAAACTGAGATATTACTCTTTAAAGTTTTGCTCCACCATGTATTTGATCCATATGATACTTATTCGGAAATTTTTAAAAAATATTTTCCGTTCTCAAATGATCATAAAACTTTGTATTCATGTAAAATACGTCACAGAGCCTGGTAGCGATAACTCAATTTTATTAAAATGTACAGATACGATTTAGTGCTTAGCACGGCAGTATACTGTCATGATAAGCACAAATGTCGTATCTGCACTTTTTATCAAAATTGAGTTACAGTCACCAGCTACCAGAGAATGAACTCCCCCTCCCCCCTCCAGTGAATGAAAAATTTTAATACAATTTATTTAATAAACTGACAGTTGTATCTTCCTTCTATACATTTCCGCAAACAATTCTGTATTTGATTGGGGTGTTCATTCACAGGATTGGAGAAATCTTTTTAATTTCGACCCCCCAAAACACCTAATGTATACAACCATAAACGTGATCCTAAAAGTTAAAAAAAAAAGTAATTACATACATCATCTGAAATCTAAAGTGCTTTTACTGTCACATGGCAAGGGTTACATTTTTTAACGATGGTATGAAGTTATGAAAATAAAATTGTGTTTAAGTGCTCATTCACTGGACTGTCTCTACTAACTGACGAGCTGAGCAAAAAAGTATCTGCACTTTTTAACGAATTGAGTTATTTTTTTCACATGGTTCTTTGCGACGTATTTTAATTAAAAACAAAATTATATAGTCATTTGAGAGCAAAAAATATTTTAAATTTTTTTTGAAAAAGTTTCATCTGAATCAAATACATGGTGGCGCAAAACTTTACAAAGTTATATCTCAGTTTGAGCTCGACTGCATGTACCACTTTAGAGCTTAGCACTGCAGTATAGCTCTCTGTTAATATTTCACCTTATACAGTGTTTCATGGTCGTTTGTCAATAGGAAATATTTTTTAAAGTTTTTTGAAAATGTTGCATCGGAATAAAATACATGGAGGTGCAGACGTTTGAGCGGATATTTTTTATTTTGAACTTAGCTGCAGATATATTCAAGCATTAAATTGTAAAACTCAATATAGGATTGAACAACCTTTAAAGCCCATTTACATGATAATTTGAGGAACTAGACTTGAATTTTATGAATATTTGAACAATTTTATTTCTTTGCATTTTGAGTTCTGTCGTTTTAAGAATTTCTTAGAACTTTTATTTAGAGATTTTAGAATTTCTAAAATCTAAAGAACTTTTCATAAGCATGTAATGTTATACTGCCGTGGGAAGGTAAAGAGTAGCATCAACAAATTTTTAATTTTTTCTTTTTTTTTTTCACTGTTGTCAAATTTGTACTCTGTCTCGTGGTGGAGGGATCCTGGGTTCGAATCCCGGTTCGGACGCTCTCCTGCCCTTGTGCTTTCCTTGTGTGAATGGTTACTCATCCTATAAACGGGTCCTTATGGCTGTGTACTGTGGAAGTCGGACTTCACATTAAATTACGGTACAGTTAGTAAAGTGAAGCAGCGCACTCTAATTGTCATCCTAATTGGCACAAGACACCAACTTGAATGAAGTTTTCTTTTTTTATTCATTTGAAATTTTCAGAACGTAAAAGTAATTAAAAATTCTCTGACGTTTGAAAACATACATTTTACACCGTGACATCAGAAAACGAGGTTCTATTAGTCTTGGGGAGGACTTCGTATTTACCTATACGAATATGCAAAAATGTAGTTTCCTGCTGGCGAAGGAAAAGCAGCACCGCCTCGACATGACTTCTCATATTTATCAAGAACAAGTAATAAAAGTTGTTGAGTTGTGACCCGGATCCCGGTATTTCTGTTCACATGACGTTGTTGAATTTATGCGTAAGATTAAATAAGATTTCGGAAGCTATTTAATTAGAAGCCATGGCTTAAATTAATTTCCGCGTATTGGTTATTCTTGGGTGGGCTACTTACTAATGGTTAACTAAAATACATTTTCCTGTTTACAGAAGTTATCTCTCTCTCTCATTATCTTAAATTTAGTTACATTTAAGGAAGCAAGATAATCTGAATAGTTCTTTGAGAAATATTTTCGAAAATCTTCGTGGAAATCAATTTATTTTTTTCTAAAACCTACAAAAAAAATTCGATTAAATGTTATTTAATTCCTCACCAAATCTTATATGAAACAAAGAAAGGAAATCTACAAATGAATAAAGAATAAACAAAAACATAATTTAAAAACCTGGAGGCAAAATTATTTTAGAATTTGCTTACATATTAATACACAATTATTATGAATTCCATACGGTATACTTTTCGTCAAATGTGGAATTTGTTTAGACTCGACACGCATTTGTAATGAAAATTGAAAACACTCGGTCGTTTGAAATTGAATTAATTTTATTTCTTTGATATTCAATGCATAAAAATGGAAAAATCGAACAAGTTCATATAAATAAATTAATAAGTAAATAAATAAAATAGAATAAACTAAGGTCAACGTTAAAGAGATACTGATTGAATCTACCATGCATGAACACATTTTAATAGCGAAGCATTAGGATCAAATTAGTTTTACACGTTAAAAACAAATATGAAGTGTTAGACAAAACATAAACAATATTGCAGTATTTGACTGAAAAATATGCTGGAAGTTGAATCAGAAAGTAAATTTGACATAATTTTAGAAATTCGTAATGTTGACTAAAAGTCAACCTTTGAAAGCTAAATATAAATTTGAATAACTTAACTATTTGAACGTTACATGTGATTTGATGATTTTGACTCGTTGTAAAAAGGGTACGTGCTCTACAGCGTGTCTCTCCCATTTTACCACAAGGATAATTCGCTACCCTGTGATTGACAGGTCAGGTATCGTCACGCTTCAGTGATCTCCCTACATAGTGGGAAGGGAAAAGTAGTAGGGATTATCTGCTCCCGTCACCAGGACCGTCATTTCGAATTTTTCCAAGGGGGAGGGGGTAAAGAGTGTATAAACAATGTGAATTTGCTAAAAAATGGCAAAAACCACGCCTACTCACATGTAAATACATTGATTTCCCAAAGTCAGGGGCGGGCAATTGACCCCCCCCCCTGAACCCCGAAATGACGGCCTGCCTATCACAAAACACCAAAATGCATTATGGGAAAAGTAATTAAGTACAACAAATAATTAGTGTCTTAAAGAATTGCATCTTTGAAATAGCTTTCTTTCGAAATTTCAAAATAAATAAATAAATAAATAAATAAATTATGAAATATTTTAAAAAAATGTAATTAAATTTATAGATTAATTAATTTCATTTAATTAGATTGTTTAAGTTTTAACAATAAAAATTATTATCTATTTTTCAGTCTAAAAACATTTACCAACTTCTTTCGAGATAAATTATTAATTCTAAGCAAGAAATCAGCCACGGTTAGACAATGCAGCCTTTAGGCCTAGTGTCCCTTTTTAAAGAAGTTCTTAAATTGCAATAAAATCCATAAGAAATTAAAAATTTACAAAATTGCAGAAAAAGATAAACTAAAACATCGATCAAAGTAGCACATATGTCAAAGACAGATAGACTTACTTGTTAATAATTTTAAAAACTTAGCTTTTTGTTCTTGAGATTGTGAACGATGTAATTCTTGGTAAAGATCATAATAAAATGGCTACAGAACACACTTTACAATGGTTGTGTGCTGCAATCTGTTAATAATGAATTGAAACAATACCAAAGTAATAATTGAACACAATTATTTAGTTGAAATGTTCATTTTTGAGAAATTCAGACACACTTTTTGGACCGTCCCTAAAAAGGGACGCTAGGCATTTATAGGGTAAAAAAAACTGTAACATTGAATTTAAAATACAATATTAATGCATAAAGTAAAACAGTACGGTGCTTACGATCTGTAGCCGTAATAAAATGCAGCACTACAATACAGTACTGTTCAGTAGCTGCAGTAATTATATTTGTAACTTAAAAAAAATGATTATATTTTCTTTGTGTTATCCTGTCAACGCTTGCGTATCAGGCGACTCGTTAGAAGGGGGGGGGGGGGAATGCATACATATTATGCAAAAGAAAAAAAAACAGCACACGGAAATGTTCATTTTATTTTAATTAAAAAAAAATGTGATACAGTAGCCGCTACTTATATGAATGACGTTTGTTCTAAATAGTTTAGATTCAAAAAAGCGGCTGACTCAACAAAGCGGCTAATTCAATGAAGCTGGATTAAGTTGTCTTTCCCATTTTGCTTCATTAAAACGGCTGATTCAATTAATCACTGATTCAATTAACCGGCATCCAATGTACTTAAAAGCATAGCAAGCGAAATAAGTTGTGTGTTTTTTTTATTTACAAGTATTTTATTACTAATAAAGTTACAATGTATATTAACCTATACTATTATACATTCAACCATGCGTAAAAACCCTTCGTCCTCTTCCAAAGCAAAATGTTTCAGCTTTTTTGTAACATTGAAATCAAACCAGGATAATGTAGCGTCCCTCTGGAAAGTAAACATTTGGAAAGATTCAATTTTGGTCCTTTTCGACTCCATGCTAATCCCTAAAATTTTTCCTGCCGTCAAGAAAATACCTACGATTAAGATACAGTTCAGTGGTTTCACGTCTCCTGCAGCGAAGTCACGCTTTCTTCTTTGTTAAAGAGTTGGATGGCGATTTGACCAGGTGGCGAATTATCCGTAGAATCGCTACACAGGTGCGGATGCAGAAATAGTTTTTGTTAAGTCCCCGAAAAGTAAAAAAGTGCCCCTCCCCCCATAATTTTTTATAAGTTCTCATGAGTTTCCTTTTAAATGTTTTTAAAGAGCTCTTAAATCAAATCCATCTGTTTTGAAGTACAAAAATATTACATACAAATTTGCTTCAAATGAGGTGGTAAAATATCTTTTTAACATTTTATGCCAATTACCTACTAAGAGTTATAAAATTTTACAATAAAGGTATGACAATGCACGGTATTTCTTAGAAACATTGTCATAATGATTGAAACAAGAGTTCATTAAAATAGAATGATCGTTTTTTCTATCAAAAAAGAATTAATGAACGAATTGTAATTTTCTGTTCCCATTAATTCGGAGCTCGTGAATTTTGTATATTCTCTAACACTGACATACATCTGCAGTATTTCTCCCATAACAGGCCAAAATGATTACATTACAAATATTCTTTCTGAATGTGTGTGTGTTTTTTAAAAGAAAGTTTCAAAATATTTTACTTATGAGGAAATAAATTACAAAATATCTAATGGTACAGTTCCGTTTTTCAGTGTAAAATCTGCTTAAGTAAAGCCTTGAATGAACCCAAACCGCAGATATTTAGTTACCATGGCGAAGAAAATTAATCTCCCTGAATAAATATTAAAAACAATGAGCTAGACTAATTCTCGTCGTTATGGTAATCTTAAAAATTAAAAAAAAAACATCAAAAACAGTCAAGTTTCGATAAAAAGCAATTCGTAATTGACTCAATAAATAAAAAAACCGCAACTAAAAATAGTTCACCATTGCTCGATAAAAGTCAAGTTCGTGCACTTGAATTAGGAGGAAAATGCACGTAGCAGTCAGAAATCGATGCAGAAATGACATAATACCCGAGTCTGTCGAGTTTCAACCAGTCGAGTCCTCCCCCCCGGACAGTCCCTGTGGGCCTTCTTGGCCCTTCCGAAAGTAGGTCCTCACTCTCCACATCGCGGAAAAGATGTGATCTAGATTTTTTTTTTTTTTACTTATGGCATTAGAAAATGATAAGAAAGCTTAATGAGGGAAAAAAAGAGAGAAATTCCCTCACGGAATCCAATCGGAAGAAAAAATCGTATGACGTTACGTGACGTGGTGACGTCACGTAATAATGTGACAGTTTTCTTTTTTTCTTTCTTCTTAAGAGGAGAAGATATCTTGTTATTAAAACTACACAAAACTCCGTTTTTCTAGTTTATTTTCTTTGTAATTAATTAATTATGCTAAACAGCATTTTCTAGTTAAACGAAAGAGCTATTTCCCAAATGGTTGTATACAGCACGGTATAGTTACAGCACTGCATAACCATAGTATAATTATGCAAACATTTTACGACAGAATTTCTTTAGTGTTTCAATACAAGATACATACACATATTACTTTGCTGTAACCTTTCTTATCGAGTTATGCTAATTTTACTGTTTGTTGATTATTTTTGGGAAAACAGAGTGTAGTTATCATCTAAATTGTAAAAAGTCTTAAAATGATCTTAATTTTGAATGCGTCGTTTCGTAACTTTTTGGCATCTAAAGCAGATATGTTTGAGTTACAAAACAAGTCATTTATGTATAGTTCATTTCTATTGCCTGGATGTGAGAAATTGATTGTAAAACGTCCAAGGGACTACTGCTTTGCGTAAGGCACATAGTTCTTAACATTATTAATGAATGGATAGTGGGTACTCGCCCTTAGTACTGAAAAACATTAGATACGAAAGACCCAAACAATAAATTCAACTTATTTTTTAAATTCAGTATGCATCAGGATTTATGTTGTGAAACTATGTTTAATAAACGAAACAAGAAGGAGTTTACTACAGATGCAAATTACATTACCGCACACAATTACTATGCATTCTTCATAACGGCATCGTTCTTCTCGTTTTGTGAAATACCAAATTCATCATAAAATCCTTACAATAAGCAATATTACCGCAGTTGGTGCTTTGTATTGCCAAGACATTCATCGATTTTTCCATTATTTGTATTAAAAAATATGATTTTAGTCGGTATAGAGAGGACAGCTGTTCTTTTTTAAGGCCTGTGCACAATCTTCAACAGTAAAATTGAAGGGGCAAGTGGATAAAGGTGATATGTGACAATAGACATGTACAGAAAAATGCGAATCTCTAGGTTATTTTTGGAAAACTAAGATACGTCTACTAGTCACAGAAAAGGTTGGTGACTAAGAATATGACCCCGTTTTAAACGTTTAGAAAAATCCATTAAAAAAATAACACAAGATTTTTTTTTGAAGGCTTTTCTAGAAATTAAAAAAATTGTCACATATCATCTTTATCCACTTGCCCCTTCAATTAGTCAAATGTACGTTTTCTACATTTTTGCTTTTTTTATCACGTTTTTTCCTCAATGGAGGGGTTTAACTCCAAAAGACTCCCCTTGGTCACGGCCATGAACTATACTCTAAAGTTAGGCTGGAAGACATGAGATGTAGTTTGAGCTCAGGTCATTAAAAGTGATCGCTATTTAATCAGAAAATTCTTTTCATATTTTCGAATAAACATGACAAGGAAATTAGAGCAATTATATAACGAGTAAGGGGGAGGGGGTGGGGTGCTTGAGCGAGACTACCCGCGACCGACATAACGAACACGGAAGCCCGGAGGGGGGAAGAGGCAGGAGTTGAGGAAGACGCCGCGACCCTGGCATTGAAGACGGGAGAGGCGAAACGTGTTCGCAGCGCCGATCCGCTCTTTCGGCTGGAGAGAAGCGTGCGATTATTTTTTTTAATTTTGTTGATATAATTAGAAATCTATGTGGATGTATATATATATATCAATTTGTTTGTTTGTTACTTATACAAATCCACAGTTTTCGTCAGATTTTCATCAAACTTGGCACAGAGGTTCCTTGATGCACTAGAATTCACATAGATGGGTTTTTGAAATTTTTAAAAATTCCAAAAAGCTCAAAATTCAAATTTTCTCTCAAAATGGCCATCTTCTTTCCCTTTTGAGTATATAGAGTAATAGAGATAAGCCTTTAAGCATACAAATTGCTAAAATTTAACACGTTTAAGTATGAGTATTTTCCAACAAAGGTTACGATTAACAATGAAATGTCAATTAAAGGCTCACTTATTTCAAACAGTTTTTTTAGAGCTTTGTTGTATTAATAAGCACCCGGGCAACTCCGGGTAATAAGCTAGTACAGTACAAACTCGATTATTCTCATAATAGGGTGGAATGGTACCTGCGGATAATCGGACAATAAGTGAGAAACGATATTAATGTATCATTAGCTAAAAAAAGTCAATAACACGACACCTACATGAAAATTATAGCTAAAAATGACAACATTTAATGTAAAACATATCTTGAAAAGCTAAGAACGACCAACAACGCACTTTCCTTTTTTTTTTCTTACATTCAGTAAATCATCACCGTAAAAAAAAGAAAACTGAAGTGTAAAAGACTAGCGGATAATCCAAACTGCGAATAATCCAACCGCCGATAATCGGGAGTTTACTGCACAATCAAGAATGTATGCAAATACCCAAGTAGCACACTTCGTTTTTTTAAGGTTGTAAAATGGTTGTTAACGTTGTAACAACCGATTAAAACGTTTATAAAACGTTTAAAGGTTATTTGGGCTGAAGTAGTACCTGCAAAACATATTACGTAAATATTCTTTTGATTCTCAGAGCTTTTTTTTTTAAATTCCATTGGCGGATTAGTTCTCTTCTAGAGTTTGATGCTACAGTGATTTCTCAGGTTGATTGCAACAGTGATTTTGCATGTATATCCCAGCAAGCATGGGATGTAAATTCAAAATAATTCCCCCAGTAGCAGCTCAGGGCTCAGCAAGGATGATCCTTGTTTACCTGTCAATCCTTAATAGCAATCGGGATTGATAGGGCGGATGGGGAAAATAATTTAGGAAGTCAACTGTTGAAATTCCAGAAACGTTTTTGGTAAATTGACGTGCCTACTGCTATTTATCTTTTCCCCTTTCATTCTCATGAATTTCTTCCTCCCCCTCCCCTTGTATTTATGAATTTCATTGTACTTTTTAAAGCTAAACACGAAGAAAGCATTAAGTATGAATGTTTCATTAGGCCTTCTTTCTTCGTCTGGGTTGTGTTCACAAAATCATTTCTATTCAAGTTAAAGAAGTCTAATATTTTATATTTTGCTGACTAGGTAAGATATTGATTCATTTTTATTTCATTTATTTAGTTTTTTATAAATACATTTTGTACGACTAAGATGTTTTATTAAGGAGAGCAATGATGGCTTTCAAACAGTAAAATATCATGTTTTTTATAATAGGTGACAGTTTACAGCTAATTATACTTCATAAAAAGAAAAAAAAAAAACGCAGAATTGAATTTGAAGATCACTAGTCGTAGATGTAAATTTCTCCCCAGCTCTTAATTTAAAGAAACAATTACTAGTGACTTTAAGCATATAAAGTAGGAAATGGGAAAAATGATACAAAATGAAAATTCAAGCCCTGATTTATTTACGTATTTTAAGACCCTTTGTGCGCTAAAGAATATTAACATTCAGAAAATTATTATTATTTTTAATGTAGTATATGACTCCTTGGCAACTATTGAGTTGCAGGTTTTTTATTATTTATTTCCCGTTAGGAATGCAAACGTTAGGTTTAAAAAAGTTTGAACCTTTAAGATCCGTTTTCCGAATCAATGTGTTAAAAATTTTTCTCCTGTCTGTTCTAAAAATTCTAAGAAATATTATGTAATGCAGATAGTAAACAATATCGAACAAGATATATATATATATATATATATATATATATATATATATATATATATATATATATATATATTATATATATATATATATATATATATATATATATATATATATATATTATATATATATATATATATATATATATATATATATATATATATATATATGTATATATATTTTAATTAAGAGCTGATTACCGCTGATACCTCCATGCAATCTTAACCAACCAAAAAATAAGTCTGACTAACTTATTAAATTAAATAAGCTTTAAACTTTTATTCAATCTCTTTTCATTGAGTTGAACCGAATAAAATCCTGAACCTCAGCTTTAAAATATTGATCCCTAAAAAAATTTCATTTAAGTTTTGCTTGTACTATCGCAAAAACAATATACATTCTAGTCAAAATTTGTAACCATAAATTTGTAACCTTCAAAAATACTATTATATTTTTTACAATGTTTTAGTTCATAAAATGAACCCTGCAGGGACAAAATTTTAAATTTCTTTGATAGCTATATTTGAACAAACAGCAACAACAAAAAAAATCTGAAAAGTGAATTTCAGTAAAGTTTGAATTTAAGGCCTTTTAAACGATGGCGGAAGCAATGAAGTCAAATTTTGGGCTTCTGTCACGATTATTAGAGGATTTCTTCTTGAAAATATATTGTTAAATTAAACTAAGAGAAATTGATTGATAAGATATATGCATTAGCAAATCATACGTTGGCAAAAAATTGCTCCATTCTTTTGCCCACTGTAGGACTGAAGAAAACGTTCTTTGTAAACTAAAGCAAGTGAAGGCAATGTTCATTGAGAATTTCTGCCTAGTTTGATTTATCTGTTTTGGATTTGCAGTTTTTTTTTTTTTGGCAAAATCAAGTAACTGGGTGTCCGGTTTGTTGTCTTTTCAAAAGATTATTTATGAAATACATTACCTTTAATTTCCATTATCATGATGAGTCATCTAATTATTTCACACTTAACTTATCACGTTGAGTAAAAATTTCTAAGCAAAGGGCATAAAGGTATTTTGTAAACACCAACATAACTAACTGGAGTACTGGAACGAACATATTCTTTCGATTCTAAAATAGTCTTTTTAATTTTAATTAAATAAATTTTTATTGCTCTTTTTATTATTTAGATGTTTCATTGTTGTTTCTAATCACACCTGGACTAGTTTTAGACCAGGTATACGAGCTCAAAAAGTCATAAGAAAATCCACTACAAGAAAAAGGCATTAATAAAATCCTCCTTGTCTAAGCTCCGACAAGTTAAAGTATGAATGACTGAGGCTTGCTTGATCTTGTGTTTAATGCATATTAAGTACATATTTTATATTTTTTTATCTACTTATAAATTTATTGTCCACTGAGCGCCGGTTAATTGAATTATCTGCTTTAATTAATCAGCCGCTTTATTGTATCAAAACTGTTAAGAACAAACGTGACCCGTATAAGCGGTGGCCACTGTATTATGTAACTTATTTGATTCTTGTTCTTTGTTTATTTTTCGTACATACAAGAAACTTTTTCTTTCGAAAAAAATTCACCCAATTTACTCACAATTAAATCGTCTATAATTGTTATCTTCATAGAATATAATTAGCTCTAAACATATATAAAATATACAAATGCGCGGTATTAAGAGTAACTTTTCGCGGCAACTTTTCTGCAATGTACATCAACAAACTCGCAAACACCAGCCATACAAGGTATTCCCAACCAAAATACAACTTCTACTCTACACTATCAGATGAAATGAAAGAACTTCGCAGGTAAATAGATGTCAACGAAATTGGGAGAAACCGAAAGCTCTCTTCGGATGAGTTCGGCCAAAATGATCCGCCCTTTTGCTGGGACCTTTCCACGCTTGAGTACCCTCTTCGTTTGTCTTGTCGCGTTCGTTCACTTTATTCCATCTCACAGAACACGAATAGAAAGAATCGGAATATGTACAAAGAAACCCAGATAATATCGATGCCTCCGTAAGTAGGTTTGAGAGAAACTGTTACAAAGGTGTAGCGATTTATACTATTGTATTTTTTGTGATTTAATGACTTTAGTTTCTTTTTTAAATTACTGTGTTTATTTGCGCACAAGTCGCACTTGCATTTACGTCGCGTGTACACTGTAAAAAAAATGTTGTTTTTACAGTATAATACACCTAGTTTCATAGTAATTTTACAGTAATAAACTGTAAAATTGCTAGTTTTTCAGTAATATGTTGTAATTTGCTGGTTTCACAGTCTATTACTGTGCATTTTACAGTTTTAAACTGGAACCTCTGCTGACAGTATTATACTGTTGTTTTTACAGTGTAACACAGCTAATTCTATGGTAATAAACTGTAAATTTGCGAATTTTACAGTAATAAGCTAAAATTGCTATTTCTACAGTAATAAACTGAAAAATGGGGTCATTCCACGTGAAATGAGCAAATCAGTTGTGGCACACACGTTACATATTTCGCTGAAAATTTTTATTCAAGTAAATCATGCATACCTATGAGGAAATGCCAAGTATAAAAGTCCGAAATCTATTTGTTGCTATGCTATTGACGTCAGAGATTTGCTACAGTAAACTAACCGAAGCACTTCTTTAGATTATATAAATTTAAAAAGAAATATAATGAAAAAAAAATTACATTTCTAGGACAAAGTGAACGCTACGTTAGGTGCTGCTAAATTTGCATAAAGTTTATTTTCTCCACCCCCCCCCCTTTTTTTTTGTTAAGTTTCGTTTTTCCAGCACGTGTTTACCCAGTAGACCCGGTTAGAACTGAAGAATTATACTACTCAGTGACCGTGACATTCCGCAGTTGACCGGCACTGCTTAGCATTATGAAAAATGGTAATCTCTTTTTATATTTGCTAAGTATGGTTTCGGTTCGAAAATTAATCTATAAAATATGTATTTACTCGGAATAACTTTTTAAATCATGATACGGTTTCTTTTTTTTTTTTGTGTGTGTGCAAATGAGCAAAAGAAATGTTTTCGTACAAAAAATTTTTTTCCCAGTTACTTTTATAAGCAAACTAACCTAGACATAGAATTTCTTGTTGAGACCGATGATAAATAATATTCAACAACATAAACAATGCACCAATGTTTTTCTAGATATGTGTTTCACGTTTTCTTACATTGGTTGCAAATCAAAAAAAAAAAGGGGGGGGTAGGGGAGGGGTAGGGTGAGGGAATACCTGCCAAACGGCGTTGCCAAATGATTTTAATATCAAAAGTAAAATGAATATGTTTGGTGGCTACGTAAAAATACCAAAAAGAGATTAAAACATTAAAAATGGAATCTTAAAATTATCTCCTAATTTCTGGACGCCTTCATTTAACACAAGTTTAAAGCAAGCGAAAATAATAAGGAAAGGGTAGCAAATCTTCTACATAAAAAAATTCAAAACTCAAAGAAGAAAAAGCGGCAGCCAACAAAGAGAGAGAGAGAGTGAGAGTGAAAAAACGTTTGAAATTCTGCGACGCACTGTTAACATTTATTTTCTTTTTCCCATTTTTTTATAATTAAATTTCTCAACTAGAGTATATATGATTATGATTCAGCAACATTGACTAAAGTCAAAATCAATCAGTGACTTTTATTGATTTTTGTATTCTCAATAGTTTACTCTTTAGCACAAGACCTCTCGCCCTGCTTATGATTAAACTGTCTTTGTGCCATCCTTTCAATGAACTTTTATAACATTTTCTACAGGCCTTAATCTCGAAAAGTTGTTTATTGAAATTTCTGGAAATGAGCAATCACGCTCTCATTCAACAATAATCAATAAGCATTATCCATTTTACTGAAATGTTTTTTTTTCTTAAGTACGATAATTACATGTTTCGAAGTTAATTATCCATCCGCATAAAATCAAAGCTTGCTGATATATTTTCAACTGAAATCCAGAACTTTAAATATTATTTCTACACAAATGAACAAAAAATTTGCTTTTTAGATTATCTTATGAGGGCATCACATTTTGTTTTAGTTTAACTACACTCGGAATAATGTTTCAACTTGATTCTAACTAGGGATGCACCGATTAATCGGCCATAATCGGCCACTTTGCCGATTATCAATAATCGGCAAAATCGGGCCGAATAATCGGCTGAAAAATATTTTTCAGATATTATTCTTGAAAGTACACTTTCACTAGGAAACTATGATGAATAATTTTATTAACAGTAATAATAATCCTCAAAGTTGATATAAAGTTTTTTTTTAAATGAATTCTCCTACTTTGAATATATATACATAGACAATGATACAACATTTTTTATGTGGCGATAGTTTTCTCCTTAGCACAGTACTTTCAGATAACCTCTAATTTTCAAAGAATAAAAATACTGAATTAAATTGCTACTGATTACTAAAATATAAGAATTAAAAGTACTCCTAAATTGGAGTGTTCACCACACACTTCCCCACCCCTCCTTTTTTTATCAATTTTTATTTCCAATTAACATAACTAACAATGTGTTAATAATATTATTGACACTGATATGAAAATTGGTTCTTTGAAATTTGTTAAAATATTGAATTATTTTGTGAAAACCAGGAAAATGGAAAAAAATCTTCTCCCAGAAATAAATTACTTCCTATTTCTAAACTTGGAATTGTATAAGAGATAAAAAATAGTGATGGTAAAGTTAGAAGTAGAAAAACAATTATCCTTATCATTAATCGACTCAGCCGATTAATCGACCGATTATCAACAGCCGATTAATCGGTAATCGGCCAATTTGCTTATCGGTGCATCCCTAATTCTAACAAAGGTAAATGAATAAAAACATAAATAACTAGAAGTTCTATTGTGATTAAGTTAAGTTAATGATTTTATGTTATTTGAAGAAAAAATTTTAGTTTAAAGCGCTGAAATATTTTTCGGAAGCATTAACCTTTTGAGGACCATAAGCTATGTGATAGAGAATTGAAGTCTCTGGTGTTTTCAAGATGAAATGAAATAAAATAAACAAGAAGTTCTGTTAAGAACTAAACGAGCCTACTTTCCCGTACATCGACATCAGCATTGTAGCATCTGATCAATATTCTCTTAAAAATTTGAAACTAAAAATTATGTCAAACATATCTTTATAGCACTTAAAGCTGATTTCTGAAAGCAAAATATACCCCTCCCGTCAGATAAAATATACACGTAAAAAGTAAATAAACGAGTCAATAAAGTTTTGTCGCACCTTTTAAAGAATATAACTGTTATAGTTCTTCCGTAGAAAAATTCCACAAAGAAAGAAAAAAAACTCGTTCGTTAATAAAATGTCTTGAATTTCATTTTTAATCCGTTGCCAGTTGTTAAATATAAATAAGGAATAAAATGCTCTCGTGAATGAAAAATTTTTGTTAACAAAATAAATCGTCTGATAAAAAAAATAATAATAATAAATTAAACAAAACAAATAAATAAATAAACAAAAAATCGTCTGCCCAGTCAGTCATTTTTTCTGAGCCTGCATTTCCGCCATGTTTGCGGAGTCGGAGTCGGAATCAGAGTCCTCACAGAAGATTATTCAGAAAAGTACTTTACAATACATTATTTATCAAAACCATTTTCTTACAAAGTTAGTTTGAAGGAAATCCGCCTTGAAGTTCAGAATCAACATTCAATTTAAATTTCTCCGTAGGCGCTCATGTTAAATTTTTTTCTGAACGGTTCATCATTGAACGAAAAATGGTTCAAATTGAAAAGTGAAATATAGGAATGAGCCTCTCCGAGATCTTTCGAACAAAAAAAAGTTTATTCAATTCGGACGGTTCACTTGAAAGTTATTAGGTGGGGAAAGGTTGTTTGAACGGTTCAATGTTGAACGAAAAAAATGTTCAAATTGAAAATTTAAATACGGTAATGAAGCATCCTTGCCGAGATCTTTTGAACAAAAAAAAGTTTGTTTCAATCGGACTGTTCATTCAATAGTTATTAGGGGTGAGAGCTTGTTTGAACGGTTCAATGTTGAACGAAACATTGTTCAAATCAAAAATGTAGATACGGGAATGAAGTATCCTTGAAAAGATCTTTCGAACAAAAAAAAGTTTGTTCAAATCGGACTGTTCATTCAAAAGTTAGTATCGCGGGACCGGTTATTTGAACGGCTCAAAATTGAACCAAAAATTGTTCAAATCAAAAAATCAAATATGGGAATGAGCTGTACTCGCCGAGATCTTTCCAACAAAGAAAAGTTTGTCCAAATCGGAATGTTCATTCAAAAGTTATTAGGGGGGGACAGACAGACCGACAGACCGACCGACCGACAGACCGACCGACAGACCGACCGACACACAAATTCCCCATCTCAATACCCTACTTTCAAATTTTTAATTTTTCGATATTCATTTTACCTTTTTATTTTTTTTAACTTGGCGATATTTTTTGGATGCATTAAGCTACTTTTAATACTTTTTTCGTCTTTCTTTTACTTTTAACGGGAAAGTAGGCTAATAAAAAAAGGAAGTGAAAAAGCAATACATAAATAGATTTTCTGAAACAATAACTTTTTTCGCTAATGTCATAACATGTTCGCTGTCTTCATAACTTGAAGAAAAAAAAATAAAGTTTTAAAATTATCTGTATTGACTGATTATAAAAACAAACTTGAAGTTAGAGGTAATATATGTCCCACAATTGTCCTAGAAGGCTTAAGGTTAATAACCCTTACTAATCGTGCCGTATAAAACTGAAATATTAAACTTTACATTTTAAATTAAAAATAATAAATATGAACTTCGTTAGACTCCCCATAAGATCATATTTCATTGATGATAGTGTAAGCTCTAATAAGTCCCAATTCTTCGGATACAGCTTTGTGTACAAAATCACAAGGAAACAAAAAGCCAATTGCTCTTTTGCGAAAAAATGATCAAAAACTTTAGTTTTGAAATTTTAACGCCTTAAATTACTTCTACAAAAACGGGAATATTTCTAACATGTAGATTTCAAAAAATTACTTTAAAATTAAAAATCTGAAAAAAATCAGCAAAGTACTTTATAAGTTGCATAATTAAAATAGAATATCAGCAGAGCTTAAATGTTTGTATTTTATTGTATTTTTGCATTATTATTTTTTTGAAGGCATGTGAATGATAAAAAAGACATGTGGATGACTCAATGGGTATGTGAATAACACAATAAGTATGTGAATAACACAAACACAATAGGTATATTAATGAAATTTTTTAACCTGTAAACTGTTAGACATAAATTTTAATTAAATTTTATTTTAATATTTTACTTTTAAATGAATAATAATTAATTATTGACTTTGTTGATTATCAGAATTATAGAACAAAAGACGCATAAAAATATTCCCAAAATAGTTTTTTATTAAATTAAAAACAAAAAGAGCAATCAGTATGGAACACAAATTTGCCCATTTTTGTAGAATCACCCATATGTAGAATGGAAATGGATAAAGGCTTTCAAGAAACAGTAACAGTTCATAAAGGCAACATAGAGTTTCAGATGTTTCGTAAATCCCGCTATAACTTGAGGTGGGAAAGGTACTGCTGTGCTTGTTGCAACTGAGAGTAACAAGATTTTAAGTAGCGATAATTTAATATGAGTGACGTGACTATATATTAAAGAGGATACTTTCTGCGACAACATAATTACTTTGTTGGACAATAACACGATAGAAAGTATTTCGGGTAAAATTGAAAAGAGAATGTGTACAGAATCTTCAAGTTTTACCTGAGAGCGAAAAAAAGAGAGTTTAAAATAGGCAGTAACAGTTTCTTAGGTTATGATACAACAGAAAAACAAGTAATAATAACTTTGTTTTTCAACTTTAATTTATCTATGAACCTGAGCATTAAAGGAAAAACCTCACACGATGCGTGGAAAATACTAAATCAATAATATCAAAAATAGTAATAACAGATCTTATCTGGAGAAATATCAGCAGCAACACGGGATTTTTCGGATTGTAAACAAAACTCGACTTCAGAATACCGCCTAAATGCCACCCATTTTTTTCCTGAAGGCGAGCCTTGACTTTGGCAGCAAGGTTAGTGTCTCCATGTGGCTGCGATTATTTCCCGATGAGCGCAGCACGCACGCCTGGCCCGCGGGAAAAATTGCCACAGTGTGTGTGCCGGGATGCACGCACGCCAAGTAGAGCGTTGAGGTTTTATTTTCTCGCTGAAGAGGAGTTTGGGTCTGGAATCAACCCGTCCCTCTCTTTCTCTGCCTTTTTAATGAGGAGGATCGCGAAAAGTTAGAGTTGTTTTTTGTCTTTCCCCGTTAACCCAAGCGCAGATTTCCCGTCCTTGCTTATTATCGAGAGTGATTAGGGATTAGGTGAAAGTAAACGTAAAAAGTAAGGCTATGTGGTTCCTCAACTCGAATCTCATAACGGTAGATGCTTTTGGAGATTCCATCACAGAATTGAGAGTGTTGAAAATTGAAGGGGCTATGTGACAAAAACGAAAATGCGAGTAATTGAAGTTCAAAGTTTACTGTTGCAGTTGTTGCAGCTTTTTTGTTTTCTGGTTTTGTCGTTAGTGTGCGTATGAAATTGGTCTAACGATATCTACTTTTTGATGTACCAAGTTTTATTTGCTTACCCTGTATCCATTATTTGCCATTGTCCAGAGTGTATTTTTTTAAATGTAACATAGCCCCTTCATCCTCCAAGCCCTTTAATTAGCATCATGAACTACTTCGTATATTTGTTTCATTTTATAATTCGTTAAAACTAAACTAATACTCAATAACACAACAGCCCATGTTGTGTGTCCATCTCAGTTTGTCGGCCGAATGCTGTGCTCCAGGTGCATAATTCCCGAGCCCTCTTTGTACTCATTTTATCGACCTACTGAATAGGCTGAGTCGAACGTGCCCAACTCGGGAAGAGAACCCGGGTGCGCGGCCTGGAAGCAGTTAGCGCTGCCAGTAAGCCATTTAGTTCGAAGACGGTTTTTTAATTTTATGGTAATACATTTTACATCACGAATATGTTCGTTAATAACACTCTCAAACGGAATATAAGGAAATAATATTTATTTATCTTACTTCAGGACATGTTGTGATTTTATCACAATAAATCGGAGTAACCAAAATGAAGATTTATTACAGTGAATCGAGCTCCTATGTTTCCATCGGATTGAAAACAATCTCCGAGCGTAACACAAAGCTGACCATACTATGATTAATGTAATCGAATTAAGTAAAAGAAACGTAAAATAGCCTAGTTTGAAGTCCCGACCTAAGCATATATGTTCAAAAGGATAAAAACTTTATTCTGAGAGTTGAATTCGCTACATTCAGCGAATTATTTTAGAAAATTTCACTACTAAGCTTTTAACAAGCATAATGATTCAAGTCAAAAGATGAATGTATTTTTGTGAGGTTATTTTAAGAAAATACCCGTTTTGTAAAATTTTTATCTGAAATAACTGTTTCAAAGTTCGAAATAAATGCGCTCTTGGGGAAAAATGCGCAAAAATGAGCAAAAAAAAAAAAAAAAAAAAAA
Organism: Uloborus plumipes; assembly: GCA_038373865.1. Classification (NCBI taxonomy): domain Eukaryota; kingdom Metazoa; phylum Arthropoda; class Arachnida; order Araneae; family Uloboridae; genus Uloborus; species Uloborus plumipes. The sequence continues at coordinate 63,631 of JAXGGA010005793.1, forward strand.
GAAAAGAAAAGAAAAACAAAAAGAAAAGAAATTTTAAAAAACGAAAAAAGAAAAAAAAAAGCTTACTTAAGGAAACCAATTTTAGGGACATCCCAAACTAATCCTATAGTTGATTATAGATTCTCCATCAACCTACTTCGTAAAATTGAAAGGAAACGCACTTGACCTTGCTTATCATACTTTCAAGTTCACAATTTCTACGTTGCTTGAGGAATTTTTATGTGAAAAAGGTCACTCAGCTAATGAGCTCAAAGTTTAGCGCATATTTTCCCTGAAAACATTCAAAAAAGATTTCCTCCACCATGATGGGGGTTTTCGGGCTGCTCTTCCATTTCAAGCTGTCAGGTCTTTGTCTAGATTTGAGAATCAGACCCCTTAAAAGTCCCCCTTCCTCCAAAAGATGTATTCATCCATTAAAAGAATTTCCTTTACTTGACTGATGAGTCAAGTTTCTTTTGAGGGGGCTTACCAAGATGGTGAAGGCCGAGTTTAGAAAATAAAATACACGAAAAGAAAATCTAACCTCTGCTACATTTAAAACTAACACTTCCTGGTCACAACTCTTGTGGGCTGTATCATTCCTGTGGGCAGTGGTAAGTTTTGTTCTTTGGAAAGTAGCTTGCAAATGAATCTCAAATTGCGCGGTTACACTGCAAAAAATGAACTGTTGTTTTCAGAGTATACTGCCGTGCTAAGCACAAAAGTCGTATCTGCACTTTTTAACAAAATTGAGTTATCGCCACCAGGTGGCTCTTTGTGACGTATTTTACCTAAATACAAAATTATATGGTCATTTGAGAACGGGAAGTATTTTTTAAAAAATTCTGAAAAAGTTTCATCTGAATCAAATACATGGTAAAGCAAAACTTTAAAGAGTTTTATCTCAGTTTAAGCTCGACTGTAGATACCACTTTTGCGCTTAGCACGGCAGTATAATACTGGCAGCCGAGGTTCCCATTTAAAACTGTAAAGTGCACAGTAATAAATTGTAAAACTAGCAATTTTAGTTTCTTACTGTAAAGTTAGAAATTTTAGTTATTCTCGTAAAATTTAGCTGTATTACACTGTAAAAACAACAGTATAATACTGGCAGTAGAGGTTCCAATTTTTAGCTGTAAAATGCACTGTAATAAACTGTAAAATTAGTAATTTTGCGGTTTAGTACTGTAAAAGTAGAAATTTTACAGTTTGTTACTGTAAAATGACAATTTTTTACAGTTTATTACTATAAAATTAGCTGTATTATACTGTAAGAACAACATTCATTTTTTACAGTGTATTAAGGAGCGAATTTGCTAAGGAACGAATTTGCAAAAATCTCTCTCTCTGCATGTAAGCACTGGCGGAAAAAAAAATCCCAACACCAAGAAAGAATTGCGCTAGATAAACGAAATTTGGTAGGCGTGTTTATACGACTGAAAGATGACATCGATTGAAATTTCGCGCTCAGCGCATAAGTGTGGCGCAGCTGGCGTCACTCAGAACATGCAAATAAGGCTTGTTTTAAAAGCGTGTTGCAAAGCTCGTGAGTATTATTTTTCCGTGAAATTTGACACATTGCATTCATGTTAGCCAGGAATACCTTTAAGAAGACGAAGAAGCTATTATCAACAGCTCACCGAGTTTAAACGAGGTCGTACAATTTGGCTATGAGAAGGTGGATTTTCATTTCGCGATATTCCAGAAAGACTTGGGGGGAGGGGGGATGATGTTTCTACTGTGAATGATCATTGGAAGATATGGTCAAAGGATGGTACTACGCTAAGGAGATCGAGTTTCGAGCTGCCACGTGGTACGACTGAGAAGGAAGATCGTCGAATCCTGCGCACGACTGTGGCGCATCGTACTGCATCTACGGCTGACATTCGAGTTGCAGTTGGTACCGTCGAGACCCACAGAAGGGTAAGAATTCGCTTACTTCAAGGACAGCTCCGAGACAGGTAGCCTGTAGCCGCATTCCATTGACTGTAAACCATTGCCGTTTGCGACGGCAGTGGTGTCAAGACTGAGTTCACTGGAGATCGTAGTGGATATCTGTTGCAATTTCCGATGAAAACAGATTCTGCCTTGATGCCAGTGATGGTCGTATGTTGGTCAGAAGGAGGCCAGGGGACCGCCTGCACTCAAGCTGTCTGCGGCCTAGACACACGGGACCTACGCTTGGAGGCATGGTCTCGGGAGCAATTTCCTAAGACAGCAGAAGCCCTCTTGTGACTATCCCAAACACACTAACTGCAAATTTGTCTTCAGTCTAGTAATTTAACCTATAGTACAGCCCTTCATGAGTAACATTCAAGGAGGACTTTTCCAACAGGATAACGCTCGCCCTCACACAACTGCTGTAGCGCAATGTGCTCTACAGAGTGTTGGCATGTTACCATGACCTGCAAGATTACCAAATCTGTCTCCAATTGATCACGTATGGGATATCATTGGATGGCAACTCCAGTATCATCCACAGTCAGCAATGACTGTCCTAGTATTGATACAGCAAGTGCAATAAGTAGGGCACTTCATACCACAAAGTGACATTCAGCACCTGTAGGACACAATGCATGCACGTTTTCAGGCTTGCCTTCAAAATTCTGGAGGTTACACCGGCTATTAAAGTAACATAATTTCACATTTGCACAGCATTTTCTTGAGCTTAAATTAGCCAGTGTTCTTGTACATTTAATCAATTAAACATGTTAACTAGACATTTGCATTATCCAAATTTCATCACTCTACAGTAATTTTTTCTTGGTGCTGGGATTTTTTTCCGCCAGTGTATTTATCGACTAAATCGGCTACTCTATAAAGAAAGTTTAACTTCATGTATACAGTGACTACAGTTTATATGAATCATGTTTCATAAACAGTTTTGATTCAATAAAACGGCTGAGTCAATAAAGCTATGAATGTAATAAAGCTGGATATTGTTCTGGTTTTGAGGATTTTATTCATTAAAGCAGTCAATTCTATAAACCACTGATCCAATTAACCGTTGCCTAGTGTATTACATAATGCTCCTAGGTTTGATATCAGCTTTTTAAAAATGGAATCCTTTTGGAAATGGAGAAAGTTTTAGAACAGAAATGAATTGCACACGGATTGTCATACGCATGCATCTACACTCACATGAAAATTACCACAAAATGCTGAAAATGAAAAATCGAAATTGAGTCTCTTAAAGCTGCCTCTTGCGCAATTTATTTGCTAGCAGTTAAGAAACGCCAACGATAATCAAGTACTGTTATAACTAAAAGATCAATTTGAGTAATTTTGTGTTTAAACCTCGGGGGGGGGGGATGCATTTTTTAGAAAGAATCCCAGGTAGCACAAATAACCTTTAAACGTTTTATAAACGTTTTTATGCGGTTGTTACAACGATAATAACCATTTTACAACCTTTAAAAAACGAAGTGTGCTACTTGGGAATAATCTTAAACAGAAGGCCATATGGAGCCCGGGACAGACATTTGAGAGGGCTCCCTTCCCTCACATATTCGTTAGACTATAATGTAAAAAAATGACAGCATCATTATAGAAAATTAAATTATAAAAGTGCTGCGCATATCGGCATAACAACTGGAAACTACTTTGATCAGTAAATTTCTGAACTAAGTTCGTTTTTCAAGTTAGTAGTCAATTTTTGCATCAATTAATTTCAATTATCTCGTACATAGCACGAATATACTCTTTCAGGTTTTTTTTAAATTGCAAACTGAAATAAATTAACCGGTAAGCATGTGTTTTGACGATAGACTTTAAAGACTTAACTGATACTATTTCAAAGCAATTTTAACCAATAAAATTTTGGAATTTACTGGTTGAATGTAAAAACCGGTACTTTAGGAGGTAACCAGAACGCTTTTTATAGCAACTTCAAGTATTACGTTTTTGAAATTAATCTGTATGTTTGTAAATTTAATCGGCAACTTAATTTACTCCTACATATTTTTGCAATCCTAACGTTCTATTTCACATACTGTCGTCCCCGCTTGCATTTAAGCATACCGTACTCGATTTTGGACATGCGAAAAAATGCGCGCTACCATTGGTCGAATTGCTGTCAATCAATCGCCTATCGCCGCCCATAGGTTCGGAAAGTACGGGAAGTGAAAGAAAAATGTCGAAACAGAGTGTAAACGTCGTGCTAGGAGGGGGGGGGGGGTAGGTATTAGCTGCCTTGTCATCATGAAATAAATAAACATTTAAAATTGTTAGAATCAAGCTTGAAAGTGTTTCATTTCAAAAATAAACATAGAAATTACTTCTATGCAAATTCATTCCAAAACACGTAGTAGTGCCATCTATATGTACACACGGAAAGCAATTTATGGAAATGCAATTTTTTTTTTTTTAACTTAAAACCAGTGCTCCAAATGTATTAGATTACTGTTCTCGATTGATAGGAAAAATGAATGTTCGCGCCCTTCTAAAATAGTTCTGAGAGTGCTACAAAAATACTATATGTTATATTTTTTTATATATTTTTGATTTTTTTTTTTTTTGGCGAGCAAGACAGTGTCTTACAAATTTATTTTTAAGTAAAAGGGGGAAAATGTGAAATTTTTACTAAAGTGTTTGAGATTTAAGGAAAAGATATTCTTTTATAATTACTCTTAATGCGAATGTGTACATGTACTAGCATCTGTTTTATCAGTTCAAGAATTATTAATCATTAGACAGTTAAAAATGTTCTGATACATTTTCTTTAAACAGGAATTTCTATAAAACTTTTTTTATGATTATCCGACTAATTATTAATGAAGACAATTTCCGGATTACTTTCCCTGATAAGGTATCTAGTGAATTAAGGTACATAATTTTTAAACGAAGAAATTAAATGATTTAGTCCCCTTAAAAACCATATTAATTGGGTTTCATTTAACATCTCGTCTAATTAAAAAAATTTAAAAAAAGTTTAGTGTCGAGTACTTAGTGCTACCTTAAAATATGATTTTTTCCCTCTCTTAATTTTCAGTTACATCAAACATTCATGGAGTAAAAAGAATACAAGACAAGCAGAAGAACAAATTATGTATTTATATATCCCAAAACTATTCACAGATAGCACTAACGATTTTCCAGAATAGGAAACGAAATGTGAATATTTATATCTATTAAATTTACACGCTTGAAAGTAACGTTACACTCAGCGGACTTACAGAAATCGACAGCTATAATTTCCAAATTTTTATAACCTTGTTAAAAGCTTTACTGATACTCCCTTTGAAAATAATATATTTTACAAATGATTCAATTATATTTTCAAATATTTTAGCGCTAATAGCAAAACAAGTATAACGTTTGCATAAAAAGATTTAATGCACATTAAAGTAGCCTATAAACTCAACAGTTTTAATAACCTGAAAAAGTTTACTTTCAAAAAAAAAAAAAAAAAAATAATAATAATAATAATAAAATAAAAAATCTATTTTATCTTTATAAATAGTTACCTGTTAATCATTTTTAGAAATCACATTTCTGCAAAAAACATAACAGCCTCACAATTTAATTTATAAGCTAATAAATAGAGCATTGAAAAAAATTAAAAAAAGCATTTAAAATTAAAATAAGCAATTAAATAAAACCAAAATTACCAGCAAACGATTTTTTGATCGGATGGGCACGAATTTCTCATGCTCTATTGCTATTTGTTTTCTTTTCAAATTCTAGCAAAGAAGTTTGTCTGTCATAAACTTAATGTTGTTGTTATAAAAATGCTTTCATCATTTTCTACCACGAAATTATAAAATTTTTAAGTAAATAATCGTCTTTTATTTCAATGGAGAGCTGGGCGAATTCATATCGGCTGTATCTCAGAATAGCATTGCCTTTGTTTTGGTGGCGAAAGGAGATCTATCAACAAGTCAATTCGACCAATGATAGCGCGAATCTTTTCGCATGTCCAAAATCGAGTACGGTATGCTTAAATGCTCCCCGCTTAATCGGGTAACGGATAAACGAATACCCCGCTTATACGAATAAAACCGTCCGGAACCGAACATTTCCCTATATACACAATGTTAAATATCCCCGCTTAATCGAATAATTTCCCCGGATAATCGAATACTATTTTTATCTTCCTTTCCAAAAAATTTTGCTAAGAAAAATGTAGAATAAAATAAAAGTGTTCCCACAAGCTCTTGGAGCAAACAAACCACTATTGTGGAATGTTTCAGAAAATAAGATAAAAGTGAAAGGCGAAAAACAAATTTTTTGTAGCAAAAAGTTGTAAGTTACTTTTTTATGATTTTCATATGACCGTACAATATTTATACTCAATTATTATACTATTTTGTTCTTAGCTTTTCTTATTTCAAAATCTTTTTACCAATAACATTAATTATTTCCTTTATATAGCTATTTCTTTGTTATTACTACGTTTTGAGACTAAAATTGTCAAAATGGAAAGGGGAAAAAATGTTCCCCGCTTAATCAAATACCCCGCTTAATCGAATAACATTTCTTGGAACCGACAGTATTCGATTAAGCAGGGCCGACAGTATCTCCTGTAAGATAGTTTCACGATACACATAGTTCTCTGTATATTTTTGATATTGTTAAGTGTCACTTGTTTTATACGAAAAGTAAGTTTGTGACTTATAAGTAACCCAGGTAGCACAAATAACCTTTAAACGTTTTATAAACGTTTTTAAGCGGTTGTTACAACGTTAATAACCATTTTACAACCTTTAAAAAACGAAGTGTGCTACTTGGGAATATAGTGTTTGAACACTTTGTTTAATGGCTTCAACCCTTTGTGCTGGAGTCTTATGACTGGACTCAGAAGTCCCGCTTACATTAATTTAGTATTATGAAACCTAAATGACTGGAATCATGCTGGTACTTGAAAGTACCACTCCTTGTACTTTGCTGACAGGTCGACAGATGGTACCTGCGATCAGAAACAGTTTTTTTAAGGACTCTAAGGCGTAGGGGGCCTTAGACCATACTGATTTTCGAAATTTTTTTACTTTTTCTATTTGCTATTTGATGCATTTTCAACTTTTAAAAAATGTATAAAAACTATACATTTGATATTGTTAAGTGAGATACACTAAAATTTGAATACTTAGTTTAATGGCTTCGACCTTTATGCCCTGACTGGACTCAGAAGTTCCGCTTATATTAATTTAGTATTATGAAACCTAAATGGCTGGAATCGTGCTGGTACTTGAAAGTACTACTCCTTGTACTTTGCTGACAGGTCGACAGATGGTACCTGCGATCAGAAACAGTTTTTTTAAGGACTCTAAGGCGTAGGGGGCCTTAGACCCTACTGATTTTCAAATTTTTTTTACTTTTTCTATTTGCTATTTGATGTATTTTCAACTTAAAAAAAATGTATAAAAACTCATTGCTAAAATAATTTGGGACATAAAGGGTCAAAATTAGTGCCAAAGTCATCAAGGATGAAAAACATCAAGGCAATCCTACACATTCCTGAGCTTTCCCAGAGGATGAGCACATAAAATATTCCTCAGAGTCATCCGCTCGACCCAGATTTGTTCGAAGTACCCTTTGATCCCTGAGACCTGCTGCTAACCCCATCATCACGTAAATTGGCTGAGCAGAAGGTAAGGGCAAAAAGAAAGAGGACAGCTTTCGCTAGGAACAAAACAATCTACTTCCATTCTTCGTCGTAAGAAAATTTAGATGGATGTTGCTTCTTTGTGGGACAAAACGATCTCAAGAACACATGAATAAATCTTTTGTTCCACATTCAAATGCTGCTAAGGATAGAATTGGATTATAAACAGAAGAGGACGTTTTCGCCTTATTTTTATCTGCTTTCATGGTGTAATAGATTTAAATGTAGAAATTATATGAAAGGTTTGTGAAAGAGCAGTCGAAAACTTTGTACTACGAAATGAGAAAATATGTCAACGTGCATAATAGTACAAATAAAAACATTTGAAAAGAGTTTAAAACTCTAACATTGTATCTACTGTATCTGAATAAAGTTTATCGGAGCTTTTATAGAGTGAATATAGCGTACTTAAAACTATTTACTTTTAACAAAAATAAATAGATTAAAAATAAATAAAATAACGATTAATAAAGATCCGAGATAATTTATTACTCACTTTGACTATCAGCAAATAGTGTTACTAATACGTGATCAGTACAAGATAAGCATTCAAGTGTTTCAAAAATGTCAGAAACAATAAAAACTTATAGAAGTATTAAGATACCGCATCCGATAAGCAATATTGATGATTTCGCTCACGTAATAGGAATTACAGCTGAAGCATTAAAGGGCTAAATTAAATTCATTTAGTATTCCATGTTCTTATGTCTATCTGCAGTGCAGTACATGTTAATTTTTCTTAAAAAAGATTTTTTTTTTTCTAATTTTTCATTTCCCATTTTTAACCAATTGTTTTAAATCAAGATTCAGATTTACCCACAGAATTTCTCATTGAACATTTCTACATATACCATACTGTTCGAAACCTCACTGTTTGTTCTAATGAAATGTTAGCTAAAAAAAGGAAAACAAATGATTTGGTGTGTATGCCAACTAAAATTAAATGTTTCTCAATTGTGCAGAGAAATATTTTAATATCAGAAGAAGCTGTAGCCATTACATTTTATATTTCTGACATGCAAAAGCAGTACTTCAAAAGCCGTCATTTTATAACATGGAATTTTGCATTTCCTATTTACTATAAATACAACCAAGACGTAATGATTTGATGGCCAAGACAGGAAAACTTTTCCTCATTGAGTCAATAAAACGGTTTACAAGCGCGTTCAACAAACTGAAACCGCACTGATTTTTGAATTGATGGTTGTAAAAGCAGAGGGAAGTAGTGCTTTGTCTTCTCAAGCAAACAAAGCGGGCTAGTTGCTTTTTAGTGAATGCGGCAAAGCAAATTAATCACGACTGCAATCAGCAAAGGTCATTGAAATATTTATGCATTTTGTTCTTACTATTACATCACCCCGCACCTCCTCCAAGGAAACCATACGACTGAGCTAAGTATCTCCAGAATAATTCATAAAATAAATAATTTCTAATTAGGTAAAAATGGTAAAGCTTAGAGTTTTGCCTATGTTCTCCTTTTTAGAGTTTAGTGCCGGAGAAAGTTTCTTATAGGGTTTTGCTCATTTGCAGTTGTGCCCACGGAGAAAATTTTCATGGTGGAGACTGCACCATTGATTTTTTTTTTTGGAGGGGTGGGATTTATTGGGTTTCCGACCGCATTGGGGGGAGGGGGTCCAGTTAGCCTATAAGAGAGGTGCACCATCGCATTTGGGGGTAATGGGCCACCTTGCCCTTTGTTTTGGGGCAATTCCACATTTGCAGTCGTAACAATCAAACTTTAAACACATATACAGTACACTTCCAATTATCTGCCGAATAGGGTGGCATGGGTATCGTGGATAACGAAAATCGCGGATAATCCGAAAAAAGCATAAAATGAAGGGTAAAGAGGATGAGAAATGACTTTTGCCTTAAAATAATTGCATTACACTTAAAACGTGATACGTACAAACAGTGGCAATAGGTACAGCATTAAAAATTATTCGTATTTTTGGTTCTCAAGCAAAAAAATCTATAAAGTTAGATAAGTTTCTAAAAGAATAAAGTGAACTAAAAATTTTTATTTCCCCGAGACCTTCGCGGATTAATCGAGAGTTTACTGTAACCACAATAGGTTCGATGAAAGTCTACATGCTTTTTCTTTTGTATAATTCGATATTAATTATGCTGCCCTAAATTTTGGTGCGGATTCCTTGACTAAAAAAAAAAAAATAACAAAAATGCTTAAAGTTTGATTGTTACGTCCTTAACGGTGGAATTTCTCTGTGTCATCCAAATTTTCATCACTATTATCATCGGAAGTCAGCGCCAATATTGGGAGGATTAATTCTCTAGCTCTTTCTCCATTTGTAAATACTACAAACAATATTAGTTCAAAATGATTTTGTGGCGGGAAGGTGGTTGAAACGGTGGGTTAGGGGAAAGAATAAACAATTAGAAAATTTAATATTTTAAAGTACAGCAACTTTTCGTTTTACGAAATAGTGCGCACTCTTATCTATCTCATCAAAATCACACATGTTTTTTAATATTCCTAGTTCAATCGACTAAATACAACTTGTTCTGAAACAGGATTTTCCACTGTCATTCCAAAAAAAAGAAAAAAATAGTGATAAAAGTCAGCACTTCTGTACCCACTTGGTTTTCTTCATTTTGGGAACAGCGCTATCCTTTTAGAGACTTTCTCTGCATTTCCTAGAGCTCAGCAGGTTTGCTTATTTTAAGGGGAACAAAGAAAATGGCAGATTTCAGGTCATCCCAAAGTCAGCATGAAGCTGAATTCGGCAGTGAATGGAGGAAAAATATCAACTAATGGACTAATGTTATGCTAGGTATATTCTTCTGCAATACAGAATGACGGAAGAAAAGAATTCCACGTTAAAAGGAAAACCTTGTTGAAACTGCAATAATGTAGAATAGAACCTTACGTCGTAATAGAAACACTATTGGTCAAGTTTTAGCTTTGTATAATTCCCAAATGAGAAAGAAAAATGAGAAAATAAATATGTAAATCAAATGAATAGTTACAAGTGTACTCTTTGGTAAGTTATACAAGAAAGAGTACAAAATAGAGACATTTTAAAATGAAAGTTTGAATTGAAGCCTTGCCATTTGGTCTTACCTATTAGGCTCCTGATTGCGAATAAGTAAAAAAAAACCTACCAGTAAAATACTTCATGACTGATTAAACAAAGAAGTAACAACTTGGATGAGAATAAACTTTTCCCGATAGTTAGAAAAATGTTTCCTAAAATCGCCGTAACCATTTTTAATAACCGTTGTTTGAGAAAGGCCATTTCAAGCATTTAATATATAACAAAAAAATGCATAAAATGCAAATATAGCAAATACAACAAAGAAATGGAGTGAAAAATTTAGATTCCTTTTATTTATTCCGGCGTTAGTTAGTTTGTTAGAAATTGAGTCTTATATTGAAACATGAAAATTGAGCCTTATCTTGAAGAGTAAAAATTGTGAGCATGAATTTCTGCGCACCACCAACAAGATCCCTGCTAGCTTTTCTCTCTTTTTTGAATAAAACTATAATATGTAAGTAGAACTTTAAAATGATTTTTAAACGCTAAGAAATTAAATAAAATCAGTCTTCTTTTCAAACTCTCAAATTTCTTTGAAGTTTTTTTCCCCCCTTCGAAAGAAACAAACATTTCACCCGCAATGGGGGATTGCGTGGTCTTTCGTGTCATGGTAAAATGCAAGTCTAAGGTGGAGAAAATTCGGAGATAGTCCCGTAAAAAGCTTTCGAAATTCACACGATTATTCCAAAGTTATTAGTATGAACTCAAGATGTTTAAAAACAAAGCTGAAAATAGTTCTCTATCCAAAAAACACTTACCCACAATATAGTCATACTCGGAGTCTACTTTGTCCGTCGAAATTGGTACTCCATACTCCGAGGCGAACAAGTACAGAA
>JAXGGA010005794.1:0-75101 GCA_038373865.1 Uloborus plumipes
ATTAAGGAGTTAAATTTAACAAACAAGGACAATTTAAAATGAGAAACTTTACCATTCTTTTTAATTGGTCAATTGATTGGATTGGTTAGATCAAATTATAAATTGGAACAATCAGATAAAATGTTTGTTTAGATTTTTTGAAGCGTGAATCAGAATAGGGCATACTGAATCACATCAATAAAACATAATGATCCTGAATTTTACTCAGATGTTTTCTCTAAAAATAGGGTATTTGTTAAAATCAAGAACTATCTAAGAACTTTATTTACATCATGAAGAAAAACATGAATACAACATTTGAAAAGAGAAAAAGAATAACAAAACGTTTACTTTTGATTTAATTTAATTTTATTACATTTTAAGAAAATTCTGATGCAATGAAAGAAACTACAATTGTCATGATTATTTCTAATTTCTAGACAAATATTTGTAAGAGATGCTCCAATTTGTTATATGCTATGCATATATTACAAGAATTATTTTTTGAAAAAAAAGCACCTGTTACTAATTTTTCATTCTTTTACACTACAAAGGAAAATAATTTTATTTTTTTGTTAAGTATTGAATTAAGTCAAACTCTTAACAATCCAAGCTCTTTCTATCCAAATCTACTTCAGAATTTCGGGGCGCGGAGGGGGGGATGAAGCCAGAAATGTACTGCCATTCACAAAATAATGATTCTTTCTGTGTCCTGTTCTAGCCAAGAGCCAAATCAAACAGCTTACTTTGATTACGGAGATATTTAACAAGCAATGACTTTCATTTTAAGTAAAGTACGTAATAGTAAGCAGGAAAAAATTAACCTTTTCATTTGATTAATTTAAAGTTCTTTCTTTGGAAGTAGTTTTTTCTCCCATTTTCAACATAAATAGAGTTATTTATTAAATCGGATCCATTTTAAGGAAATAATCTATCTGAATTTTTGGTTATCTAAATGGGGCCAGGTTCCAACTGATTTGGATAATTAGAGTTCTACTGTATTGGATATGTATGATACATATTGTATGTAAATCAAAACCTAAATGCACACTGAAGACACTCCTGCCAAACTGGTAAAAAAAATATTTTGAAATAAATATGTGATGTATCGTACAATGAGAAAATCAAGCAATTATCGATTTCCTCTATATTAAGTTGGAAAAAATGATTACCTCATATTAAAAATAATAATTGATTAATTTTAAAAAATAATGTGAAGAATCCTTCCTAAATTTCAAAATACTTTTCTTTTCACTCAAAAGCTAGATATGTTTTTCAAAAAAAGTGAACCCTCACTCTCTCTCTCTCTGGCTGTCTTTAGTACATTTTATTAATCAATGTCAATTTGTTCATGCACATGAAATAACATCAATTATGCAAACATTCTATTAAGATTGATTGTCAGGTTTAGTGTTGGGAACTAAAATTCAGAAGTAATACACAATCAGTTCAGTGTGTTACTTGTCTGCTATTATGCCTAAGTCGACTCCCCAAAAGAAAGAATCACTTATCCCTCTGGATTTTCTTACTCTCAGTTTTATTATTATGCTGCACGTAAACACTAATTCTAGTACCACAAAGTTTCCTCTTTAAGAGATACATTACTATGGTACATACAGAGTTGAACATGAAAAATCTAGAATTGGAGGGGCCAATTTGCTTAATGATTTTGGATGTTTATTAAAAAACATTTTTTTTTTATGATGCAATAATATTCAAGTGCGCATTTCCCTCAATGAAAATAAATGATAGTATATTGAATGAAAAAATTGGAATGCGCTTATGATTAAATTAAATACAGTACATATTAAACTTGATAAATAAAAAATTGTTTAACAGATAATATTAAGTCTAGAGATACACCAAATACCATACATTGCAGAATACAAAATATTCGGCCGAACATATAATATTTGGTCAAAAATTTTAACTGCAATATTTGAATTTTATGTCAATTTAAAGTACAAAATGTTTGTCTGCTTTGTGAAACAAAAATATGCATTTCCATTTGGCATTGTAAATTTAACTGCATTAAGCATTAGTGTTCATAAATTTAAAATAAAATAAATGATGCCAAACTTAGATTGTACTTATCAACAATTCTGTATAAATGGATAAGTAATTTATTTCCTGATAAAGGACTTGATTAGCTGGTAATGATGGTAACTTGTTAGGTTATAAATAAATAATATTGCATTTACCTAACAAACAAATACAAACCAAAGTTGCTTATAATATCATTACAAATTACAACGTATTCTATTATTCTATTTTGCCTAGTCTGCATTAAGTATTATTATTATTATTTTAAAATAAAATAAATAATCCCAAAAGCATAAACAAGTTAACATAATAAAAGAATAATTTAGATAGTGTTAATTCACAACTCTGCATGAATGGATAATTAATTTATTTCCTGATAAATCACTTGATTAGCTGATAAACAGGGTAACGTGTTATATTGTAAATAAAGAATCTTGCATTTATCAACTGGCAAATACAAACCCAAGTTGCTTATAATATTCTTAAATTACAATTGATTCAAGTGATTTTCTGCTATCTTAGTATCTTCAGTAACTAATAAATAATTTTATTACAATTAAAATTGATATTCAAATATTGCAAGATACTTTTATTTTGTTTTTGAGTTTAAAGGAGTTTTAAACTTAGGTTACTAAGTGCAATTTTTGTAAGGTTTTTGCTAAACAATATTTAATACTTCATATGGTGTGAAACTAAAGAAATTAAAATCTTGCAAATTTAATATTCAAGTGTTCCCCCTCGATCTATTTATTTGCTGCGTATTTCATATGAAAAATATAAATTTATTTTAAGTAGTGATAAATTGATTCAATAAAGTAATTACTACTTAAGATGTTTATATATATATATATATATATATATATATTCTAATTCAGTGTGGCAAAGGTATATACCATATGTAAGAAGTTATAAATATGTATTTCAGATCATATATAACCACCAATACTGCTTTTATATTCGAAAACATTTTTATTTAAAAGCAAAAGCCAAGTTTAAGCAACTAGTAAATAAATTGAACAGCAAAGTTATCCAATAAACTATACTCACTCATCTCTTTCTTTTTCTATAAGAATGCTCTGCCTGATTTCTTTCCTGCTTCTTTTCATTTCTGAACTCAAAAAAACTTAAGCTTATAGCAATACAAAATTAATATATCTGCCCCATGGCACTAGAAAGCAAAAAGCTTCAAGGATGACAATGATGATAATTTGAAATAATAGCGATGGACTTTGAAGTAGGTTTTTGATCTTTATGCAGGATGTGTGGCATATCGACCAAAGAGTGCTGTATGAGTTTTGGTGGGGACATGATGGTGAAAGTGGTATTTGATGGATAGCAGCATACTTACCATTTAAAGTAGCAATAGCATGGTGCATTAAAAATTGTCATGTGTTGTGGAGGAATATATTCACAATGGTGGTTTTTCAATTACAATTCAACAAGAATTTTTGTTGTGTTTAGCTCTAATTTGGCCCACATAATCTAGTTCCCGATTAAAAAAAAAATGTTTGGGTATCAAACTTAGAGCCCCTGATACAGCACTGAAAACAAAAATGCTTGTCAGACCTTTGGCTCTTACAAGGACGAAAAATGCAGCGCAGGCAGAAGCGTTAGAGAGTCGGAATCTACAAAACAGTTAGCACATACAGCTGCCCAGTGATTTTCAGATATGCAAGAAAAATCCTGCTCAGTGAGTCTTACAATGTGAATAGTTTCTATAGCCAAACAAGACTATGTTGGGGAAGTTAGTGCTGAATCTAAAATGTTGCCTGAGTAGTAGTCAAAAGATCATTTGATTTTGCTCCTCCATAACACATACGATATTCATATCATGCTACATTGTTACTACTGTAGATGGCATATACTGCTATACACTGATATCACTTCCACCACTGTATCTTCACCACAACTCACACAGTGTCCTCTTTAAACGTAGGAGGTTGATATTCTACACTCTGTATTAAATTAAGTATTTACTTCTTAGACGCACTACCTCAACAAAAACATTTGAAAACATTGTTCTCTTTCATTTAAAGTTATCAAACATTCATGAAATACAAAAATGGAAATTTAGTACGATATTTCACATGGTATACAGAAAAACCATTTGAAAAGTCTTTTAAAGGAGCTTATATAGCAATATACACCATACATTTATATTTTATAAACATACATAAACAATCTTTTTTCCTTTGCGCAATACATAGCATTAGACTCATAAACATTACATTAAATTGAATAAATATAGCATATTCAGACTTTTATCAATGCAATAATACTCTTAATATGGCGCACCATATCAAAACTATGCATTAAAATGAGCAGTAAGAAACAATAAAAATTATAATTGTTCTTAGTTTAAAATAAAAAGAATACAAATAATCCAATGAAATAAATAAGTATGAAATACCTTTAAAAGCACTTAAAATACCCAAAAACAAATGGAAGAAAAATAATGCAATACTTTTACAAGATAACTGAAAATAAATACCACTGTTATTTGACACAGTGACTTCCTGAGATCCAAAAATAAATCTTGAATTTGTAGATGACAGAAAATCCTTCACATGATCTACCATGAAGCTTGCTTTAAGCAACAAGACAAGTTTTAGCACTAAGCACTAAAAGCCAAAACAATTTTTGCTTGCAAAATTAATATTGAGAACAGTCAATACTTTTTCCTGAATACAGTCAATTCACTGAATAGTTACAGTTGATCTATAAGAATTGAAAATAAAAACACAATTAATCAAGGTATTAGACAGCAAATAAAATTCTAAAATAAACACTATTGTGAAGCTAAAAGAAATAACATCTTTAATTGTGAACAACGACTGTTGATTCATGAGGAAAAGTTAAAGGGTAAAAAATAAAATACTGCCTTTGTGCTGAACATAGATATTAACAATATTAATATCTATTCAGATATTAACAATATTAATATCTATTCAGATATTAACAATATTAATATCTATTCAAGCACCAAAATTGCAAATTTTTTTAAACAGCTGCTTTGAGGCTACAAACCCCTTTCAATACAGAGAACCCTTTTATATCCTCTGTATTGAACTCTTTTCAGTACAGATGATGGGAGCTTATGGATAAAACAAGGTCCGAAAAAGTGAGTAGGATGTTTTTTAACCGACTTCAACAAAGGAGGAGGTTATCAATTCAAAGCATATACGTTTTTTTTTGTTTGTTCGCACATAACATCTGATCTACTGAACCGATTTGGACGATTTTTTTTTTAATCGATAGGAGATGGTGTAAATTAGGTACCATGTACTCATATGACGATATTTGTTCACAAGAAAAAAGTTATTAGGGAAAACAGTAAATTTCATGTCATTTTCCCATTAAATGATTAAATTTTCAATCCATTGTTGCAAAAATTTGTTGCCTCGCAACAGCAATATTAATAGTAATCATGATGAAAATTTTGAACCAAGGCTTCTCTGGAGTAAGTATGAAATATTAATAAGTAGTCGAATTTAAAGCGATTTGTCCTAAATGATTAAATATGAAATCCATTGTTACAAAACGTGGTTGATATGAAACTGTAATAATAATGATAATGAGAATTTTAAATGAAGGCTTAACTAAATCAAACATGAAACTCATTAGCGGGCAACGTACATAGTATGTGTTAAAATCTTATGAACAACGAGAAACTAGAATTGCTTTGAAATATAAATTAGTTGAAAAGCCGTTGATATTTAAATGGCTTTGATTAAGCTAGTACACAAATAAATACCAGAGAATAACAAAGATTATTTTTTAGTGTCAATCGTTTAAAATTTTAGACGCGTTGATAGTTTTTTCTCTTTTTTTCCATGTTTATTTTATGGAGCATTTACTTAAGAAAATTAGGTGAAGTTTCGTAATGGAAACATTACCTTATTTCATAAGTACACTTACACTAAAAAGAATAAAATAAAATAATTTTGGAAAAAAATAGAACCGACTTCAGTTGGAAATTGCTCTAAAAAGTAAAAAATATTTTTTTTCTTTGAGCACCATCGAAACTGCTTTTAAACAGAAGTTTTGACGTCGGCGCAAAAACGATAGGTAAAATGATATTTAACCATATTTTGCCAAAATTTTTCAGAGAAACCATTGAAAATTAAAAGCAGAATATTTGTACCATTACACGAAAGTGTGGTAATGAATGAAATGTATGTGAATGCTCTTAAAGAACCTGGATCCATAAAATTTATATAGTTGAATTGTAGTTGCGTATGATTCTATACATTGTTTTTGCGCAAACTTCAAAACTTATGTTTAAAAGTAGTTTCGATGGTGTTCAAAGAAAAAAATATTTTTTACTTTTTAGAGCAATTTCCAACTGAAGTCGGTTCTATTTTTTTCCAAAATTATTTTATCCATCCATAAACTCACGTCTTCTGCTTGGCAAAATAGGTCCCTTGTAATGCCAAAACAAGTGTATGCAATTACTTACGATTTCTCCGCTTCAATAACATTGCTTACAAGTGTTAAATGGAAGGATACATGGAGTATGGATGAAACACTTATGTTGATGTTTTCATTAAAACATTGATGTTTTCACTATCAACACATTTACTGAAGTATGTTTAACTTCCATAATTTGTATTTTGTTAGTATTTTTAGACGTAGTACTTTTGAATAAAAATAAACCATTAAAAAAAACTGATTATTTTTCTGGTAAGTGTAAATGTCATGTGGGAGAAATATAACTCTATTTCTTCATACTGTAAGAAAAAACTAATAGAACTCAATCTAATTAAAAGTTTATAGCTTACATAGTGCTTAAAAAAATACTAATTTTAATGTAAAATGGAAAACCATGGAAAACCTTTGCACTGAATTGCAATATGAAATTTGGCCGTTGTGTGGATCGTATCCACGAGCAGAGTAGGTTTATTATTTTGTACTTGCACTATTTTCAGATACACTAAAATAATTACAGTAAAAAATATTTCACAAAATATGAATCTAATTAAAAAAAAATAAATATCAGTCAAGGTTAGACAAATTGAACAATTTATTTGTGCCCTTATCAAATAAAATGAAACAGCTATATTTGAACACTATGCTTTATTAGTAATGGATCCCCCTACCCCTTTCTTACTATACATGACTGAAAGGCAGCTTAAAAAACTTCAAATAGCTGCATGCGGTCATGCCACAGATTCCCAATCCCTCCGAGATATGCCACATGAGCACTACTGTAGTTGAAAGTCCATCGAAGGCTTGTGAGATGAGTAAGAGATAAAAACTTCCAAAACCCTAATACTATCTAAGTTAGTCAGTCATTGAACTAAAAAAGAGTACTGAAGACTGTTCAAAAGAGCATTTCCCTCCGGAAGCGTGATTTTCTGCATCTTCCGTATGAAGCATTAATTTGTCAAAACCAAAAAATTATTTGCAATACCGCCCCTCCCCCCACCCAATACAGAGAAACAAGCTTACTCTCACAGAACATGATAATTCTTAAACAAATTCTGCATAACCTATTTTTCGTACATTCAGCATGAAATTACTCTGTTGGTAGGAAAATTGCTTCAGACTCTCTTTTTTCCGATTCTTATGAAACATGAACTCCTGACTTGAAATAAGCTGCCCAAGTATGCTTTCTTTCATCACATACAGTTTTCTATAGACATACTCACTCCCAGTATTTAACATTTGACATTTTAAGGGCCATGATTTTGAATTTGGGGAAATGGCGTGTTATTTTGGCTGCTAAATTTTGTTCCCGTTAAGTTGCAACTTTTTCCAACAGATGACTTGCGCACAGCTGTATTAAGTAGTTGAAAGAGATAATGGGTCATACTAACTAAAGAGCATGTTGCATTTTTTCATTTTTATTTTGCCCTACAAAGCTTTTTCCTGTGTACCTATATGTATGAGCATGTATGTAGAGATTCTAAAAGTCAATATTAGAAGTTCATTTCAGTATAAATACTTTTTTAGATAACAAAGTACAGGGGGGGGGAGAGAGGAGATTTTTGGACAAATACAAATAGCATTCAAAAGCATGTTATACGTACAGTATAAAAAGGTTCCTTTTGTTAGCTTTTTTGAAATAACAATATAAAGGCAAAATACATCAGTGCAACTATATATGTAATGCAGAATGTTATATAAAATAAATTACTTACCTTGCTAGGATCAACGGAAAGCTCGACTCAGCACAAACATTTTATGATGATCAGCAGTCATCATCTGATACTGTCAAAGCAATTTTAACCAATTCTTAAGTACATCAAAATAATAAAAATAAATAATAAAATACAACACACATGTTTCATGCAAAAACTTTGACAAATTGTATTAGCAATACAATTTTGTGTATGTGAACTTTTATTTAAAATGGATATCTAACAAAATTATAAAATTAAAATAACAATATTAATGATTAAGAGAGCAATATATTTTTGACATAAAAAAATCTAAGGAAATTAAGTAACAAGTAAACTTACTTATTAACAGCATAGTTGGCAGTTACATTATTTCAGATAATTTGGATAAAATCAGGACCTAAATTACACAGGAACTCACCTTGGTGCTTTTTTTCAATGTTATGAAACCATTTAAATATTAAATAAAAAGCTAAATATTTAGAGAAGAGCGGGCACGTTTACGAGGATTTTTATCATTGAATTTTCTAATTTTTATGTTTCAATTTTGGAAATTTTAGACATTTTAAAGCAGTTAATACAGTAAAAGTTCGTGCATTGAGTTTTTGTCCTGTTCGAGCATTTAAGCTTAAATAAAATAATTTTTAGGTCAATGTCTGTTGCATAAACAAACCTGCCCAGTTACTGGCACGCATTTACGCAGTCTCACTTACTGACATAGTCTCACTTACAGAACGGCATTTTTCATTATTTTGATATCTTACTCAGTTACGTTAGTTCTTTGAACATAATGTCTTACCATCTATAAAATAAAGAACATTTGAAAGGCTCGGGTATAAATTGTGGTAATTGCATTTTTAAAATTAAAGGTATGGCTAGTGAAAATTTTGAAAAATTACTGACAGAAGTATTTTATGATTTTAAAAACAAAGTGCGTTTGTGTATGAACATTATTAAGGGATGTGTTTATATATATCAATCCTTAAATCCTGTTATATTTCTGTTCATATGCCCACATACTATTGTTTTCACCAAATGATTCAAGTTTTACAATTTTGTCAGATACCACTATTTATGCCCGAGCCCTTCATTCATAGTGGGCAGAATAGTTTATAAAGTTAAAGCCAAGTAGGCATGAAGACATAACTATGGTCTAGAAACGAATCTCTTATTCAATTAAACCTTAAATGATAATTTGCAAAACTAAATAGCCAGTAAATACCAAAAAGGTTTGACACAGTACAAAGGGCGGATCCAGAAGTTGTTCAAGGTAGGGGCGGTTGACTTTCATTACTTACCGTTTACTATGTACACTGGTTTGTAAATATTGCTCACATATGTTTTGGACTTTAAGTTCGAAACATTTCCAAAGGAAACCCAAATTTTCTTCCTGCAACATCATTATAACTTGTTTAGTTTTTAGCGTTTCAATATTGAAAATTTACTTGTGGAGTCTCAATGAAGGGGCGATTGCCCCTATCGCCCCTCTCTTGTATCTACCCCTGCACTGTATGGTTCAAAAAAGCTTCAAGGGCAAGTTTACACAGTAAGAAATTGCACAAACATGCCCCGTCGCATTGTTCAGATTTACTCTTAACGTGCAACAAAATTTTATAGCATTTTTATTCATACAAACCCTGTTCTTAAACAAGGATAAAATTTAGCTAATTTTCATATATTTGTTTATTTCTAACAAAACAGTTTTAGTTCACAATAAGTTTCAAAAAGTTCAACACAGAATTTAATGAAATGGGCAGAAAACAAATTATCCTCCACGAATGCTACATCGAAGCTCGAGGGATACTAAAAAACTTGTGAGAGTACTTGCTAGGTAGCAGCATCAATCTGTTATGACTAGTGACACACCAATGATAACACGTTTGGATAAAAGGGCACTGCATAAACATGCCCTGGTCTACCCTACACATAAAAATATGCTCTCAATTCTAGAGGTCCTGCATTTTAAAGGTAGAAGTTCAACTTTTAGTTTGAAAATACGAATTCTTATGAAAAAATGATTGAACTATATTGAGTTTATCCACATATAATTCAAAACAGAAAACTGGATGCTATTCAAAAGGAGAATTGATAAATAAATACCAAAAATGAAACTTTAAAACGTAACTGTGAAGTTTAATTTGCAGTTCAAAGCAGAATTTATTTGGAATAGACTTTATTTCTTATCTTCCTAATTGGAAAGGGTTTAAAGAAGGTTTGAAGATTAGTTTGGGGACTTTTAGATTTAGATTAAAATACTAAACTTGAAAATCTCAATTTGTAACGGCCTGGAGCAAAGAAGAGTCGGAGGGATCTGGTACGTAAGCGGGTTAAATTTTTACAGGGAAGGCAGGATGAGGGGTCATTGTTTTAAGTTATTCAAATCTCAAGCTAACCTGGAAATTAAGAAAAATTACTACTTTAGTATTGGGGACTAAAAATTGACTAGGACCAGGGCTCAGAGTCTCTTGCTGGTTGTCACAGTTGTATTTGTATTATGCTCTATGACTATTTTAAAGCAATTGAAATTATAAAAAACTGATGCAATTATAGGAATATCAAAATTAAGGGAGGGGGGGGGGAATAATCAGGATACCATGTAAGCATAAATAGGGGAAATAGGGGCAAAGTGAAATAGCTAAGATAACTTACCTTCTTCAAAGTGACTAAATTGGAAATTTGTTTTGAAAATAACAGCAGGTAAAAAAGAAAAATAAATTTTGTATTAAAACTTGCATCAAAATATATCTAATTTTTAGCAGTATATTTGAATTTTTAAAAAACCCTGAACATTTTCCCTCTGTTCCATGTAGGAGACAAAGTAAACAATACAATATTCTTTAAATGAAATGTATCTTATTTTTAAAAATGTATTTCATCAAATGAATGATAAATAAAGGAATGAGTCATTAAATGAACAAACAATTAACAATAGGTGAATTAACTAATTAGTTTATGAGAAAAAATATTTAAATGAATATAATAGAGAATAAGAAAATAAGTGAATGAATGAGTTAATAAATTAAGGAGTTAAATAAGTTAATTAATAAATGCATGCATGAGTGACTTAAGTACTGAATGGATAAGTAAGTGAAATGAACTCACTTTGCCCAGCATGCACTTGAAAACCTGTATTAAACATTTAAAATCAAAACATGTCTAATATTAACTAAATAAGCACTTTGCTGGACATCAGTAGACCCTAATTAATAAAGATAGTTAGAAAAACTACACCATTTTAAATAAAAACTTCTGATTAACTTCAAAATATAACAATATATGGTTATCATATTTTCAAAAATGAGTAGTATAATTATATATACCTCACTTTTAAAACAATTTATTGACCAGAATCAACCATAGATTTAAGAACATAGGTGACAACGAGAACTGAATATTTTCTATCGTTTCACTTTGCTCCACTATTTCACTTTACCCCACATTCCAATATACTTTCATGTTCATTTTACATAATAAATAAAAGAAGCATATAAGAAAAATAAATATGTATATTGTTTATGCTACTGTTTCTAAATTAAAAAGTTACAAAGCACTTACCTTTATGATAAAAATGAAAAACAATGTAAATAAAGCACAAATTTTCAAGAAAAATACAGCATGTTCTTTCTTTCTCCCTCCTTAACTTAAGCATTCATCAAACTTGATCCCAATGAATTTGAAAATTTACCTATTTCATTTAAATATTAATATTTTTAAAATCTCCCTGTGGTGTAGCCAAAATTCAGTGTACTTTCAAGGTTCTTAAAGTTAAAAAAAAAGAAAGAAAAATAAAAACATATTTATAATTCAAATTCAGGAGATATTGTCGAAACTCAGCAAAGCCTATCAGGAGTAAATAAAAATTGGTGACAGACACACTGTTCTTATAATCCCACAAAGACAATGCCTGTATTCATCCCTTTATCAAACTTCATGTTTTAAAAAATAGACAAACTGATCTCATCCATGGTTTTTGAATGCGAAATGGATATGAATACCTTTCCTTTTACTTTAACTCCCTGCTTTTTGGGTGCAGCTTCAGATTTAACATGGGGTTACATTACCTATGACATGGGAGAGGTAGTTAGTTCCTTACCGTCAGGAAATTGGGTCCAAGTTAGTTGAATAAAAGGCAATGAATCTAACCACTAAACATGGAGGAGATGAATACTAGATTAAGTGAAGTAGAATGTGGGGGGAAAGAAAGCTTTAGTGATAATTATAACAACAATAATTTAAAAAGTAAAAGAATATAAATCTTTGCAAAAAAAAAATCAGTAGTTTATAAATGCATCATAAGACCAAAGAAACTAATGATTGCAAAGTTTGCTATTTGCAACAGTGTTGGAGGGGAAGGGGGGGTTCAATAAAACCAGACCAAAGAAACACAGTTACAATACTTACCCATAAAATTCTGGAATCAAACCTTGATTCCTCAATCATTCGACATTTTCAATAGTTTTCATCCCAGTTCCTGACCTGTGACACATGTTAACATAGATATTGACTGTCAAATCACATGAATTTGAATGACTAAAGTTGTTTAACAACCAGTCTCATCTAATTAACTGAAGTGAATAAATACTAACTAATTGGTCTCAAAGTTTAGATAGCTATATGGGAAGAGTAAGCAGCAGTGAATTAAGTCAGCAAAGATGTAGCATGATGGAAAGGGTTGCAGCAAAGCAGCAGCAAGACAACAAAGGATTGCAGCACAGAAAAGAAGATAAAAAGTAATGAAATAAATTAAGTACAGAAGCGCTGAAATTATACTCATTCTTTTACTGATCATTTTATTGTGTAATTTTGTCTGCATGTCACTCTGTTACAACAATATGCAGCATTACTCCCAAGTAGTTTTTCTTCAAATTACGATAATGTCTAAAAAATAAGCAAAAAATCATAAAAACTGGTAGTTATAATGCATAAACCATACAAACCAAAAGAATTTCAAAAGCAGAATCAATGACTGAAAATATTAATTTCCAAATCTATATGGCATCTTAGGGATGTGTCATTACATTGACCATATGTATAATGTGTGAGTGACTTGGTTATAAAAGAGTCATAGTCAAAATAACCAGTTGAGAGCAAAAGGCCCTTTTAGAGGAAATGACATTGGTTGTTACTAGATTTATAAAAGAAAAGGTTATCTGCTTGTTACTTGATAGAGGCTCTTTGAACTAAAAGAACCAATCAAATATGATACTTTGCTAATAATAACTCAAACATTGAAAAATTGACATAGACCCTTTTAGAACCATGTTACAGATACATATTAGGATGTCTAAAAATAAAAAACTTCGTAAATTTACAACGTTAAAGAGATTAAAGGTTGAACCTATGCTTCAAATAAAACTATCCAAAGTAAAAAAAAATTAAATCTCTTGTACAAGGCATAAAACTTATAATTTTCTTCAAAAACTAGATTTTTTAAATTTATTTATTAAAAAATTAATAATGTAACAAAAAATCAAATTAAAAAAATAGAAACAGTGAAGAATGAAAGTAATATAAATTTTAAAAAAATTTCTCCCATGCATTCTTTAGGTCTCACATATTAAAAATAGAGCTTTGTTAAAGTAAATGCTGAATTTTATATTACAGTCAAACCTTGTTAAAACGAACTTGAAAGGTCCTTTTAAAATAATTTTGAGTTAACAGTAGTCTCTCTTAATTGAGGAAGAACAATAAACAACAAACACGGAGAGGTGATAGAAAATGCAGTTCGGTTTAGCAATAATTCGTTTCAAGCCAGTTTTAATTAACGAGGTTTGACTGTATAAACATATTATTGTTTCTATTTTTTATTACTATTTTTAAATGTTTGTTTGGAAATTTGTTTGCTAATAAACAAATTTTGAAGCAAGTTTTTCAATTTGTTTTAATAAAAATACTTGTATTAAAAAAAAATTTTGTTTCTTTTAAGTGAGGAGGGACAATAAACAACAAACAGGGAGAGATGATAGAAAATGTAGTTCGGTTTAGCAATAATTCGTTTCAAGCCTGTTTTAATTAACGAGGTTTGACTGTATAAACGTATTATTGCTTCTATTTTTTATTATTTTGAAATGTTTGTTTGGAAATTTGTTTGCTAATAAACAAATTTTGAAGCTAGTTTTTCAATTTGTTTTAATAAAAATAATTGTATTAAAAAAAATTGCATTTCAGTATGTTACTACAAGGAACTGAATATGTAAACTCAACACAAAACTAGTAAATTCTGGCAAGGTAGTAAACTTTTTTCAATTGGTTCACTGAAAACATTAATTACAAAACTGATGCATCCCTTAACAGCAACTGGAAAAACTAGGAAGTAGTTTGATCTAACATGAATATATATTACACATTAAGTATATTAACAGTAGGTTTAGGTGTTGAATTTTTATATTTTATTTTTTGTAATAATGTACTGCTGCAAAACAAAACAAAAATGATGTTTCAAAAGTTATTTTATAGCCTTTATTTATTTTTCAACTCTTAACAATATAATTAGAGCAGAAATTCGAAAAATTTCAATTAGTAAAAGAACATTAAACTTGCATTATTTCTTTTTTAAGCATGCAAATTTTTAAACCAACAGCTACATGTATAAAAAAAAGGAAAAGGTTTTGCTTTTTGGTTACATTGGAAACAATAGTAGTAATAATAATAACAGCAATAAAAAAAAATATTCAAAAACACATTATTTCACTGAAATTATAAATACAAAAATAACTTAGGTTTGAAAATTATTTAAAAAATCTTCTGACCTAGAAAACTAAATGGCAGTATCATCATCATCATCATCATCAAATTCTACCGAGCTAGGACCGATTGGAGAGAAATAAGGACTGGGAGTGCTAGGACCTCTGGTTAAAAAGGAGGGAGGACTAGGAGTCCTGGGACCTCTGATAAAGTACAGATCAAATCTAAGAGAAGACTTTTTATCAGTGTCCAAGCTCTCTCTTTGATTCAAATTCAATACTTCTAGAGATATGCCGGCACCTTCATTTTTATTTTTTTCACAGAATTCTTTTTCCCTACCGGAATTTAAAGTATTGTTGGTAAAGGAAAATTCAGGCTGCTTAAGTAACTAGGAAGTAGTTTGATCTAACATGAATATATATTACACATTAAGTATATTAACAGTAGGTTCAGGTGTTGAAGTTTTATATTTGATTTTTTGTAATAGTGTACTGCTACATAATAAAACAAAAATGATGTTTCAAAAGTTATTTTATAGCCTTTATTTATTCTTCAACTCTTAACAATATAATTAGAAAAGAAATTCAAACAATTTCAATTAGTAAAAGAACATTAAACTTGCATTAGGTTTTTTTGGCATACAAATTTTCAAATCAACAGCTACATATAGAAAAAGAAGAGGAAAAGGTTTTGCTTTTTGGTTACATTGAAAACAATAATAGTAATAATAACAGCAATAAAAAAAGCAATATTCAAAAACACATTATTTCACTGAAATTATAAATGCAAAAATAACTCATGTTCAAAACTTATTTAAAAAATCTTCGGCATCAATAAAAAAATAATAAGCAGAAATATTTGAGGACACAAATTTCACAGAAATTATAAATGGTAAAATAACTTAAGTTCAAAATTAATTGAAAAAAAAAAAGAAAAAAACTTTAACATATTTCAGAAGATCAGAAGGCATAATTACATAGAAATTATATATAGATTGTATCACAAATTCATACTTACTTTGTTAATTTTATAGGTACTTCATTATTCTAGAAACATGAGTTTAAAGTTTTTAATAAAGCCTTACTTCAGAAATAAACATTTAAGAAACATCAAGACCTGGTAATTTTAAATTTACATACTCACCCTTCAGTACCAAAGGCAAGCGTTCGGCAGTTTGAAGAATTATATATGAACAAACCTATAACATGGAGCATAATGAATGTTAAGTAAAGTAACATAATTAAAAGTTAAAGGAATCATACCATCAGGGGTACTTGGTAAAGGACCAGGAGGAGTTCTGGGTCCTCTCCTAAGTAATGGTAGAGATGATGCCCATGGAAAATCAGTCATAGAGGGAAATCTGTCAGGAGTTGGTGGTGACCTAGGAGTGTAAATGGCAGTATCATCATCATATTCTGCCGAACTAGGACGGATTGGAGAGAAATAAGGACTGGGAGTCCTAGGACCTCTGGTGAGAAAGGAGGGAGGACTAGGAGTCCTTGGACCTCTGCTTAAAAAGAAGGGAGGACTATGAGTCCTCCTAGGAGGACTAGGAGTCCTAGGACTTCTGTCTAGGGAAGAGGGAGGACTAGGAGTCCTGGGACCTCGGATAAAGTTCAGATCAGAACTAATAGAAGACTTTTTATCAGTGTCCAAGCTCTGTTTTTGATTCAAATTCAATACTTCTAGAGCTGTGTCAGCAACTTCATTTTTATTTTTTTCACAGAATTCTTCTTTTTCCATACTGGAATCTAAAGTATTGTTGGTAAAGGAGAATTCAGTCTGCTTAAGTTTAGCACCAACAGTTTTTTCTTTTTCCTGCGAACTTAACTCTTTTGTACAAGGACATTCCTGAATCTCATTAATAATTTGCTCAGAATTACCTCTTACCTGAAATGAAGAAAGATCACTTCTTTTAGTCTCTATCTCTATTGTCTTGTCTGAATAAAGTTTTTTCTGCATCCACTTATTTTTGCAAAGTTCTGTCTTCATAATCTTATCTGAGTGCATTGTGAACACCCCAGTCTTGTCTGAACAAAGTTCTGCCTCCAGTGTCTCATCTGAGAAATGTTCAACCTCCATCGCCTTATCTGAGCAATGTTCTACCTCCATTGCCTTATCTGAGCAATGTTCTACCTCTATGGCCTTATCTGAGCACTGTTTTATGTCTATTGTCTTATCAGAGCAATGTTCTACCTCCATTGTCTTATCTAAACAATGCTCAACCTCCATCGTCATGTCCGAGCAATGTTCCACCTCTGCTGTCTTATCTGCGGAATATTTTGCTCCTGTTTTCCTGGATGAATCGTTTCCCCCCATTATTTGCTCACCATCTAGACTTTCTGATTCACGTATGAGGTTCATTTCTTTATTTATTTCAGAAGAAATCGAAAGGCTTAAAGGCACATATAGTGTTTTTTTATACTTTTTAGAAAATTTTTTAGTCACTGAAAAATTATCCACTGTCTCAACACAGTTTGATTTTTCTTCTTGTGGAACAACAGGACTATTGTTGTCTTTATAAAAGTCAACTAATTTTACAAATGGCTGCATTTTAGGACTCTTTTTCAAGACTGAAATCTCAGCAGGACCAAAGCACTTCGTTACACTATAGGATTGATTCACAGTCTTCTTTCTTGGTTTTGGGTCTTTTTCAACACAGTTGGAAGTTAGCACTTTTGGTGATGCTGCAAGTTTCCTTCTTTTATTGACTTCAGAAGAGCATGATACAGAGTTTTTACTTTTAGAAGAACTGGGATTCATAGTTGCTGCTTTGGATTTAGCACCATTTTGATTTTCTAACAAAACTGGAGAATGAGATTCACTAAACAGTATGCTGTCATCATGGTCTCTCACCGAGAGACTGGAAGCAAAATGTATGTTGAAACCTTTAGTTTTACATTCTAAAGGATTCAAATTATTTGGTTCAGTTCTTTGATAACCATTAAGGTTATTTTCTATTCTGCTTGAATCATTAGAACTGTGTTTATCACTCTGATTTGCAGTGAAAACTTTTAAATACTTTTCACTCACACAAATGGATTTTCGTATTGAATTGATTTGCTTGCGTAAATTTTCTTCCAAAAATCGAACATATTTTGGAGGATATATATTAGATGTTTTCTGAGGAGATCCTGAATTTTCATGATGTGATTCTGCAGATGAAATGCACGAATCAAAAGAAAGCTCATGCGGGATCTCAGGATGACTGGAAGAAATACCTGGAAAAGCGAAAGAAAACAATAAATTATGCTAACAGGGAACACAATCTCAGCAAAACAGAAAAAATAGCCATAGTGACTGCTACTTATGTTCAGTATAAGATTATTCTTATTTTATAATATCCTCAGAACAGCCTTCCACCAGGCAAGCTCCATCTCAATGTGAAAGATATTAGCAGGACTGCCAACCTTATTAGGGTGCTATGTGTAGTCAGAGGAAAACAAAGTGTAGTTTCCAGTGCTTAAGTGTAGTCTAGCACGGTTCAAAAATCCCCCCCCCCCCCGCCTCAAATTATTATAGGCCGATATGCTTAAATCTGTTCTTTACATAAAACAATTTCAAAACAAATCCCAATTTCAAACAATTTCTTTACATAAAACAGTAGCAGGAAAATGATATTTCATTTTTTTAAATTATTAATAGATAATGTTCAGTTCATTTTATACTGTTCTGCCGTTCTGAGTTTTTTTAAAAACAAGTCAAACTGAAGACTTGTCAAATGACAGCAAATTCACAGAAAAACTTGGCAAACAAATTTCCAAAAGAAATTTTTAATCTAAATTCAGACTTTCATTCTTTTATTAAATTTAGTAATACAACAGGATTAAAACAAAAAGTGAAATATTTTATCTATGAAGATTGTTTTAAAAACAATGTAAGGTTGCCCGTTTTGCTTAAGCTGCTAGTTCATCAGGAAATTCCTTCAAATAACATGATTCGTTGTTATGAATCATACTTATTTTTTCAATTCATTAAGCATTCCCCATTATTCAAAGAACAGCATCTAAGTTCACTATCCAATCAGGATGAAGAAGATATTGCGCGTCGCGCAGTTCTTCCTATCGTGAGTGATAGACTAGGAAGTCTAGTATTTATAAATGATTAGATTACCATTATTATTTGTGTTTCGTTCCTTAAAGAACTTAACTGTTTTTCTCATATGCTAATCGGGCTCATGACGTCACGCCTTGAACACGTGCCGTGATCGACCCTTTGGCGTACATCATTCACGCATGCCTAGTGCTGTTAGCCAATAGCTTTGCCTGATCGGCGGTCTAACATGCAAATGAGACTGATATAAAAGCACTTGATGATCTTTATCGGTGGTCAGTAGGGTGGGGCGAAAAATAAAAAGTTTTTCAGATCAACTTCTAATAGTTGCCAAAAGTTGTCTTTGGTGATAGTTAGCTTTTGTGCAAATTTTGAGAAAAATCGATTAATATCTTCAGGGGGCGCTGCAATCGCAAAGTTTTACCATAGATTTGTTATGGATTTTATGGTTAAAATATTAAAAAGAATGCGTTTAGCTAGTTTGTTTGCGTTTTTTTTACTCAAAATATGTTTTCATGCATTAAAAGCATATGAAATGACTCACAAACATTATTTTATATGATATATTTATATTTAAAAAAATCAATTTTTTTCACGTTTTTGTTTCTTTTTAAATGCTTGAAATATAAATATATCATAAAAAATAATTTTTTGTGAGTTATTTCATATGCTTTGAATGCATGAATATATCTTATGAGTAAAAACAATGCGATGAGATTAGCTAACGGCATTGTTTTTCATATTTTAACCATAAAATCCCGATAAAAGCTATGATAAAACTTTGCGATCGCAGCGCCCCCTGAAGATATTAACCGATTTTTCTCAAATTCTGCACAAAAGCTAACTATCACCAAAGACAACTTTTGGCAACTATTAGAAGTTGATCTGAAAAACTTTTTATTTTTCGCCCCACCCTAGTGGTCAGTCCCATCAGCCCTTTAGCCGTTGATTCTAGAAAGGCAAGCCGACTCGCTCCAACCTTGAGCTTGTCTTGGCTTCTCAATGCCTTAACCTTTTTAAGGATTAGCAAACTGATAGTTTTATATAATGGCAGGGCATTATCAGTACTATGTTTTTAAGTAATGTTTATTATTGTTTACGGACTGTTTTTGCTGTTTCTACTTTTTACTGCCGTTGTTTATTCTTTTAGCCATTTACATTAGTTAAATAAATAAGTTTATTGTTACTTGGTCATCCTCTTTTTTCACTCGAGCTCTTAACATGGACGCTTACTCTACTAAATATGAAAAAGGTAGATGGGCAAAATCCCATCTATCAGTGAGCGAAACAGCTCCGGTGATGTCATCACTCCAATTACGTCATCGATGCGCTTAGGAGTGGAGTGGATGACTTGTGTAGCGGCGCTTGTTTGGCATTCGTTTTAAATGGAAGATGCCATGCGAAATGATACTTGAATCGACTCAAAAAAGCATCATCTGGACATTCAACACACAAGGAACAAAAAAAAAAAAAAAAATTAATAATTAGTTTGCGTGATTATTCAACGAATGCGTAGTATTTGCTTCTCCTTGCGTAGTGCGTAGTAAGCTGGATGAATGTGTAGGTACTACGCTAAATGCGTAGTAGTTGGCAGCCCTGTATTAGTAATTCTCAAATATGTTATTGAGAAATACAAAGGTTAATAGCTCAAATAGTGAACTAATGTTGAAATTAGCTTAGACACCAAAATTTTAAATCTGAAATCCACTTCAGTGTTGTGTTGCCTAGATATACACAACCACTGGAAGATTTTTAATGCCCACTAGCACAATATCATTTAGCATTTTCTCACTGAAAATATTATTGGAATTGATTGGGTTCACGATATGAATATAATGAAATTGCATAAAATGAAACAAATTGTATTCATAATTGCTAAACTAAAATAAATAAATACTTTTACCACTAACAACCATAGTATGAATATTCTGTTGTGTATTTTACCTGTAAAAAACTTAAGAGTGGTATCAGGCCATAGCACAAAAAGTTTTCTTAAAATAGAATAAACAAAATACATCTAAATATGCAATGACTGTTGCATGGGGACAGGGCGCAAACTAAGCACCAAGTGATGTATTAACGCATTTATAAAATACAAGTATACAATAAAGCTTTATACTTTAAATTAACATCAGTCATACACACTGGATACATCTGCTTATCTAGTATGCAAACTTATGTAACAATACATTCAGCAAACATATTTTATAGATTGTAATATAAAATAAATAAATAATTTTGATCAAATACCCAAAGTTCCAGAAGAGATATTAGATAGCAGGAAGAATCCAAAGGAATAAAAAATTGGAGTAGATACAATAAGCTAATCAATGAGAATTAATTCTACG
Organism: Uloborus plumipes; assembly: GCA_038373865.1. NCBI lineage: Eukaryota > Metazoa > Arthropoda > Arachnida > Araneae > Uloboridae > Uloborus > Uloborus plumipes. Next base: position 21,230 of record JAXGGA010005794.1, read on the forward strand.
ATCTTACTTAGTAAGTGAACTAAATGTTTCTTCCTCAAGGGCAAAGAATTTTGAATACTTAATTTATTTTACAATTGAAGAGAGAATTGTCAAGAGAATATTTTTTCTCCAGACTGAAGCAACTACTTGTGCATGCTCAAAGATTGTTGTCGTCCTATTTTTTTCCTGAATTCAACTGTACTTTTTGCCAGTTTCATTCTTTGGTTAAATGCTTTTAAACAGTCTAAAAGGTTTTTCATTTAATGAAAAAAATTAATAAAATTAACACAAAAGTATAATTAAACCAGCAGGTTAACTTTTTGGTTTTTAATAACATTTAATAGCACCCATCTTCTAAACAATCACAAACTTTTCTTTAAGAATTATCAAACTAAGGCTTTCATGAAAGTAGAAAGCTATTTTATTTTGACAAAGTTTAAAAAGCAGCGAAAATGAAACAAAAAAAAAATGTTAAATAAGTAGCTAACGGAATGTTTCAAATAAAATAATTTTAGTGTTGCATTTCAATAAAGATACGATGACCAATCCAACATTAATAGTTTAAAAGTAAAATGTTAAAACCTTATGATAACTTTAAAATGATGAAAAATTAACTCATTGAAGACAATTTTGCAAGTTTTACGGACTACTTTAGTTATGTTGCTAATGAAAAGTAGTATGAACATACAATAAAAGAATATTAAAAGCTTCCCCCCCCCCCTTTTTTTGTTGCATTTCATAAAAGTTTGTTGATTTGATCAGTATTTTTTCTTTATTTTCTTTTCAGTACTTTACTTTTCTATAGTACAATTGTATGCTCCCCTTTTCTAAAACCGCATCAGTTGGTGAATCTAATTTCTCTCTGCAGCACAACTATTCCACTCTTTTTTTCAGATTTTAATTTTTTAAGATTGTATGAAAATGAAATGCTATGTAATCTTCCTGTGATACCAAGATATATTTAATACCTCTATCTACATCAGACATCTCCGACTTCTATTACTTAAGAGCAACATTGTAAACCTTTGGAGGTGAATGAGGCCAATGACTAATTTATGATGTTTTAAACTGATTAAAAAATAACTCACCACATGTTTTGGTCGATGAAGAGGGTCCACATTCGAATGCTGGGGTTTCTGGAGCCTTTTTCATACCATTAAATACAAGGCATGAACTCAGCTGTTGCACTTGGTGCATATTTTCTTTAATAATTTTACTAGAATAAAAGAAAATACTAAATTGAATATTTTTTATGCATAAAAGTTTACTGACAAAATTGAACATACGTTATTATGCAAACAATTGACAGACTTTTTTCAACAGAGCAATTTCACAAGTAATCGAAATAGGGAAAATACAGTATATAAACCAAGCACTTGGTTTACACTGGTACTTTAGCTATTACATGGATCACTACTAATTTTTAGCATTAGTTAAGATGTGCTCTGGTCCACAATTACTCTGTACTACTTGCAAGTAGATTCAAGAACTAAATTGTGAGCTAGAACAGAATGCAATGATTTTTAATGAAAGTTAGCAAAAAAAAAAAAAAGAAAAGCAACATTTTTAAGAAAACCAACTTATGTTCAAAAAATTGCAAAATAAACACTGGTGCTTAGTAATGAGCTGTAAAAATTTCATACTGTATTACATGTACATTTTTTCCTGTTTAAATGTGATATGACAAAATGTCAAATTTCTTAGTACAATTCACTGAAATATATCTTCATTGTATACAGTATATATGTTACTAAAGACTGAAACTTGGTGAAAGTTGACATTTGCCAGAGTGTATCAATATTCACATGGCAAAAATAGAATATTTCTGGTGAATTGTCAGCGAATGAGAACCCTCTCCGATTATAGTCTTTAGAAGTAACAAACAGAGCAAAAAAGTTAAGATGCAAAACGAGATTACTGTAGAAATTCCTCAGATCCCTTACATGAAAATGGAAAATACAGTCGACGCTCGTTATAACGACCACACGTTATAAAGACCATCCTAATTTAACGATCGGTGAGAAAATCCCCAACTGTATCCCAATATACTCTATGTTCTACCTCTTATAGCGACCACTCATTATAAAGACCGTTTTCTGTAGGACGGAGACGATCGTTATATCGAGCGTCGACTGTACAAGGTGTTAGAATTAAACGGACTGACTTTGAACAGTCAATTTTACAAAAAGTTTAAAAGCTACAAAGGTGATACTGACAAAATTTGACAGCTAACTGTCAGGTGCATAAAAAACAGATAATGTTTATTCACCTACTTTTTCATGCAAAGTATCTTGCAGAGACAATGATAAATATTCAATTTAAAATTAAGTTTCACTAACTTAAAAATGCTTATAACTTTGTCCTTTTCTAGTTATAAGTGCTTCAAACTGGAAAGTGGGGAAAACTTTGAATGGGGTATTTTTTACAGGCTATCTAACTGTACCAAATTCGAAATGACTGGATAGTGGAAGATATGATATAGCATGAAGATTTGTATAGGAGTCGTACATACATACACACTTCTACACATAATCTTTGCTTTATTTATACAGTCGACGCTCGATATAACGACCGTCTCCGTCCTACAGAAAACGGCCTTTATAACGAGTGGTCGCTATAAGAGATAGAACATAGAGCATATTAGGATACAGTTGGAGGTTTTCTCACCGGTCGTTATATTAGGATGGTCTTTGTAATGTGTGGTCGTTATAACGAGCGTCGACTGTATAGACAAGAATTTAACACACATTTAAAACATTAATAACATTTTGAAACATTTATATAAATTTAGCGAAACAAAAAACAAGTGATGTTTAGGAATTTAGAAAAATGGTGAAAAAAAAAGAAGGAAAGAAAATTTTCGAAAGAAGCTAAAACTTAAATATAACGAAATTTTTTTAAACTCTTCCCCCCAAAAAATTATCTTCCACATAAAGCTGCTAAAGGAGCCTCCTGTCCACTTGAAAATTTGCATTTTATAGCTTCTGTATATAAACTTAATCGCGTTATTTCATATTTTGACACATAAAAAAATTGAAATATTTAATATACCAAGTTTTACAGCTCTTAGAATTCACCATGTTGTATACGCTCCGCATAACTGGATTTTCGAGAAACAATTTCGACCAATGAAGATTTTCTTCTAAAATCTTGATATGCTCCTCGAGGGAATAGACTTGCAGGTCCTACAAAAAGACGTATGAAACATTATTCACTAATATAACAGTAAGCTGAGTTTTATTTTTGGCACACATCAAAAAATAAAGTAAAAACTTTAAACTCCTTTTTTAATAATCTGAAATGATTGTTTTCATAGCAAAGGAGGATATCATTTGTAGACTAAATTGGAGTTATATCTGAACCTTTTCCTTTTCTTTAAGGGGGATATTACTTTAGAAAGCTCAAAATATCAATTTAGGGGGGGGGGATTCTTTTATAATAGAAAAAAAAAGTCTATTGAGCTTTTTAGATTATTTTATTAAATGTCTAAACATGGGGGGAAAAAATTCATGGTAAAATATTCACATGCAACAGATTTGTATGCATATTTGTGCAGCTGCTGTTTTCAATCAGTGGGACAGATGGAGCTCGTAATTTTCATCTGAGACAAAAAAAGCAAACACCATTTTAATTTTCATATATTTTTCATCAATTTGAAAAAAAGTATTCCCTAAAAAAAACCTTAATAATTTTTTTAACAAGTTGAAATGATTTTTTTTTTTTTTTTTACAAAAAGCACTTTTTTACTAACCTGAGAAAAATTCCAATTTCATAATTTTGTTAGTTCTTTTTAGTTTACAGTAGAAAAATGTGTGAAAATTAAAATGGTGTTTTTTTTTTCAGAAGAAGTTTACGATTTCAATCAATCCCGCCAATTGAAAACAGCAGTTGCACGAATGTGCATAAAAATCAGCTGCATGTGAATATTTCTCTAAAAACATGTTTCTCCCTCATTTTCAGACATGTAATAAAATGATCTTAAAAGTTCGCTAAACTTGTTTTCTTTTCTTTTCTTTCTTTCTTTTTTTTTTTTTTTTTTTGTATTTTAAAAAAAAACAATTTTTTTTTCGAAATCTTCTAAAGCAAGATCTCCCATTGATAAGGCTGCATCAGGTGCTTAGTCTTTTGCAAACCTAGCAGTCCCCCGATGTGTGCTTTCATGTTCCACTATTAAGGCATTGATGTCAATGGCACAAAGAATTTAGATGCCCTGTTTCCCACCAGCTGGAGACACTTGGGCTCTCTTCGGTGAGAAACTGTACAATAGATTTTAATTTTTAAAAAGATAATCAAAGCCAAATAAATCACTAAGGGATCTTTTATATACCACATAATCAAATAACATGGGTGCTGATGATTTTCTGCATCTGGAAGAGCCACTAACTAACCACTGCTGGTCAGAACCCACAATCCAAGGCACATTTCACCAATGCCTTACCACCACGCCACCCAGCCTACATTGGAGCTATAAACTTAAACCTCATAAAAATTTAAGTTGGTCAAGTATAACAATGCCCATTGATGGTTTCTTCATTAGACATTATCTATATACATAAAAGACTACTTTTGAAAATGTATGTCCGGGTAACCTTCCAAACTACTGGACCGATTTTAATTATTTTTTCACCGTAGATAGCTACAGTAACAGGGATCAGGATAAGCTATAATTTATTTCTAAAAAGCTTAGTTTAAAAAAGTTATTATGGAAAACAGTTAATTTTATGTCATTTCCCCATTAAATGATTAAATTTTCAACCCATTGTTGCAAAAATTTGGTGCCATTCAGCAACAATATTGATTGTAATCATATTGAAAATTTTTAACCAAGGCTTCTCTGGAGTAAGTATGGAATTTATTGCCTTCTAAGGATTTTTATATTTATCTGAGCCAACAATCGCTAACGGGTGAAATAAAAAAAAAATGATTTTGGCAATAGTTAGAGAATAGAAAGTGTTTATAGTCAAAAAAATTTCTAAATTAGGTACATAAGATGTTTTCACCTCACCAATGTTGTCACGAGGATAGAAACTAATAATGGGACTTATTTAACGAGCAATATTTGGAAATGGTTAATTTCAGTGCGATTGATTTTGTAAATATATATTTATTTTAATATACCAAGCTTATAACATTTTCTATTTACTCAAACATTATTTGTAGCTTGCTATTTTTTTTAGCTTGCATTATTTTTTTATAGTTTATCCATAACATAGCCATTGTTTACAGAAGTAGCCATTATGTTTATAGATATGCACTTTAGTGTTGGGAAATTTATGAATGAGTTTCACTAAACCACCCTACACCCACAGAAACCCGGGCAGGGCCGGGTACCCGGCTAGTTTCATACTATAATTAAAAAGTTTAGTGGATGATTTTTTAAGCAATGTTTTATAATAATAAATCAAATAGTCTATTGAATATAAGTTCAAATGGTTGATTTAGTTATATGATAAGACCGGTTTATGTTGAAGAAGTCAAATTGACTGCCATTGCTCTCAATAATTGGCAACCTCACTAAACTTTTAATTTTGATAATTGGCCTTTTAGCACCTAGATGCACAGTGACAAACTTTGAAAAATTGATATTCATTTGTGTGATGTCTAGACATTTCCACAGAGCAAAAAAACTTGAAAAAATTTACAAGTCAGTAAAAGTGATGTAAGTAAACAATTTTTATTTAGGCTCTAAAAATTGGATTTTTTAATTTAATTTTTCTAGCAACTTGGAGCAAGCTGAAATACAACACACACACAAACATAAAAATACATATATGAATGTAATAAATATACACATACATAGGTTTGAAAGAAAGAGAGAGAATGCAAATCATAAAGACTAGTAAAGCGACATAAAACACTAAAAACGGCTATGAGCAGCTTTGGGGTTACAAGTTCTCCACTTATGAACTACATTAAAACTCCAGTTATCCCAATGAGACTGGACCACAGGGTTAGGGTTTTGAACGTTGAAACTGGTTTTGGACAGAACAGGTGGCCTTTACTGTCCAAAACTGTCTAAAACTATCCAAAAGGATTTAAAACTGTCTAAAAGTATGCTAAAGCTAAGGGCAAATAATATAATCAATACGTATTTACTGCAATATTTGTAATGCATTAATACAAATATTAATTATTTCGAATTAATGAATATTTGATAGTATTTCTCTCTCAAAAATTAAGATTAAAGTTGAAAAAATTACTACTAAAATTTTAGGTAAAAACGTTAATTCGCCAATAACACTGCTACTTAAAATTTCCTTACGTAAGAGTTGGTAGCGCTATAAAAAAAAATTGCATAACTACAAGTAACAAATTTCAGTTACATTTATAATTTTAAAAATGCTTTAGTCAAGACTTGCAATTTCTATGCAACTAGATTTGAATCAGGTGCAAAAATTTAATATTTTTTCAAATACACATTTGAATGTTCACATTCAATAAATAATTTCTAACATACTGTTTTTAATTAATAAAACATTTCTTTCGTTGGTTTTATTGTTTTTGCTACTTGCTCACAAAATACAATTTCACTAAAATTTAGTTTCTGACAGTTTTTTGACTAGGGTTTTGAACAGGACGGTTCAAACCAGGGTTTAAACTGTGGTTTTTACCATAGTGTCCAAAACCTTGCCAACTCTGGCCGGACACCATGGTAATTGAAGATTCAGATAATTGTATTTTCTTCGAAAAAGGGTCTACTTAATTCTAGAATGTACATTGAAAATGGGAAAAAAAAACCTTTTTACAGTAGAAAGCATTCAATTTACCGAATGAAAAGGCAACTTTTAATTGTTAGGTGTACTTGAAAGTGCTGTACATTAGTACAGTATGTAAGTAATGCAATTGAAATTAAAGTCATTGCTTGCTAAATTTCTCCGTCAAAGTAAACTGTTTCGTTCGTTTTCCAGTAAAAACAGCGGGTAGACAGAATTGTTATTTTATGAATTACAGTATGATTTTATCTTAATTAATTTTTCAGTAATTCTAAAAGCCATTTGGATTGTAGAAGTTCTGTGGAACTCTAAAAAAGGCACCATTCCAAAAACATAAAGACCCTTCAAGGCATGAGATTAAAATGCATTATACAAATAACAAAAAGTAAATAAGAACATTAATGGCAGAACATGCATATCTAACAAACTCTAAGTTTAAAAATAAAAATTACCAAGGAGAAATGTTTGCCTAGTAGTTTTGCAAGTGCTTTGTTTTCATTAAGCAGTTGATGCACCAGGAGGACGAAAAAATTGACTCTTACACGGTAACGAAATGTTCCATTACATTTCTTCCCTATAAAACATAGAATAGTTTACAAATGTGTACACTTTAAGATTTATGAAATAAAAAGAAAAATCTGAATCAGATAAACACAGGTTATAAATAGTAGTACACTGTTGCTAGAGCATAACTATAGAAAAAACACTGGTTTAATAACATAGCAATTTAACAGTACATGAGTTACAATTGGGAAAAAATAAACTTCATTTATTCCAAGAAAATAATATTTACCTGCGTCAAACATTTCATGTTGTTAAAATTTTACTTTGTACTTCTTCTGTCTAAGTTTCTGAACGTTTGTTTATAGCAAATTTATGACGATAATATAATACAGAGCAATTCCCCTTAGTGACGCAATGAATCAAATCAAATATTCGACTTTGGCCGAATACCTAACTTACTACTCGGCCTTGGCCAAACACTGTGCAAAAAATTTATTTTATTTTCGCATATTGAAAGGTTTACCCATTTTTATTTATGGGCAATTCCATTTTGAAAAAAAGAATCGATTGATGCACAAAACAGCTTGCAGACTCCAAATATGTTTGGTCCTTGTTTCTTAGCAAGAATTTTTAAAGAACATGGACTCTACTTCTATAAAATACAGTTAAATTTTAAAGATTTCCAGGAACAGTATTTATATTAGGGATTGACCGGATATCCGGTAACTATCCGGTATCCGACCTATCCGGCTGATATTTTAAGTATCCGATACTTCCGGATATCCGATCCGGCTGACTGCCCCGGATACGGATATCCGGAAGATTTTTGCAGGATATCCGGCAAAGTATCCGGTATTGATGTGGGAGACATCCGGGATTGATGTGAGGGTTATCCGGTATGATGTGAGAACCTAATTGAATATTTTCTTTTTTACAAAAATCCCAGTTAAAAAATTCATTGTTTGATAAACCTTTTAGATGATGTAATTACATTTCATCTTTCTTTATTACCAATTTTTGCTCCAAAAACCAAATTTACATGTTATTCCTTCGACTTTGTACTGGACATGGAAGCATTCTGCATATTTGATTTTTCAATTTCCAGATAAAGTATGATTGTCTTCAGCTTTTCAAAAATATTATAGTTAAAATATTTAGAAAGAAAAAGCTACAAACCTTCAAGGATTAATGTGCGAAAAAAGGTTGAAAAAAACTTACGATCACATCGTTAGTTCATAAAAATTAATCGCAGTAGCTTTTAATATAAATTCTCAGATTATTTTATTTATTGAATTCTTTCATTTTTAGTTTTTATACTTCTAACAAAAATTGCTATCTATTAACACCCAATGATGTTGTAATTAGATATTTTTTACTTTGCCACTATTATTGCTTTATTATAATTGAAAATAACATGCAATAAATAACCTATCTAACATTGGTCGGTCATTTCAGCGAAAATGTTACAAGTCAGTCCAGATTCTTCAGAATTTTAGTAATTAATTTTAATATTTACCAACAATTAATTGTATTTTTTAATTTGTTCTTTATCTAATTGTGTGTAACCAAGTATTACTTATTTAGGCATAAGCCATTTATAAAGGACTCAAAAAAAAAAAAATCTTTGGCAAAAGAAAGAAAATTAATCTGCCCCAGCTTTGAATTGCTAGGACTTAAAATGCAATTTCAGATTAAGCTGAAATGCAACAACAAAATCATTTGCAATGCACAGCACATAAAATTCTTCTGACACCCTTTCTGCTGATTTTTTATGTTTCAAACTGTCCACTCTGTTACCAGCTTTTCAGAAATAAAATAAGCAATTGCATTCAATGTGATATTTTTTTAAAAAAGTACAAGTAATGTATCTGCTGTGATTACTTTGATACATTGAATTATATAGTCAGCAACTAAGATAAGTGTAAAATTCTTTGCTGATGATAATTAATTTGCACTGTGGGATGTCCACTCTGTTACAGTCGCATTAATGGTGCAAAAAATATTTTTTCTTGAAATTGCAGACAGAATTAGTTTTAGGATGTTTAGTCCATTTTATACTTGTTCTTTAACTAACTTTTCTTTGCAATTAGAAATATATTTTTCAAACCTCATTTCGCTGCTTGAAATGAACAACGGCATATCTGCAAAAATCGATTTTTTTTATTACATCAAAAAATTCTGTTTTTTTTTTACTCTTTCTTGTGGTATTATCAGCATATCTCTAGTTTCAAAATATCACGCAGCAATCGTTAATATTGTTTTGCATAGTTATTATTTTGGCACGCTTTTCCCAGTAAACAACGACACAGCCGCCATTGTGTCAGTTCTGAATAAGTGCTTGGAGTGTCTATCATCTATGTCTATGTAAGTTGATTCGACATAAGTACCCTTAATACCATTTTACTTCAAAATGCCGTTTTACTGCAAAAACTTTGAAACGCTCTCCTGAAAAGTCGTGTTTTGCAGATATGCCGTTGTTTATTTCAAGCAGCGATTTGTCTCCTCTGTTACACAAAGTGGTCAAACTATTCAAAACCCTTAATGAATGACTTAAATACAAGCCATTTACACTTTATTATGCACAAATAAACAAAGAATAATTTTTTAAACAACGATTAGTTGGCGAAAATTACTTCATTTGATAAACTTAACTCGACAATTTCAGACATGATTTGTACCATTTTGGCTGGAATAACCCATAAATATAATATTGCATCGAAGAATATCTTTATTTTTTCAAAATTAAGTTGAATTTTCAGATGATTGTTTAAGAATTAGTTTATTAATTTGTATTTAAAAAAGTGAATGTGTTTAGCATGACTCTTAATGTATTTAAAGTGATAATTTGCTACTTTTAAGAATGTGTATCTTATTTTTTTTTTCACTAAAGTAAAATTTCAAGTTGATTATTTAAGCATAAGTTTACTCATTTGTTTTTTAAAAAGTAAACAACTTTAGCATAACTCTTAAAAATATATTTAAGCTGCTGATTTGAATCTTCAGAAAATATGTACCTTTGTTTTTTGGAGTTATATAAAATTTTTAATTGATTATTTGAGTATAAGTTTATTATTATTATTATTATTTAACACACTGGTCCTGTTTTAATATTTTCTTCTTTAACTTGTATGTTAGAAAAATTACATGCGTATTATTCTTAAAAAAATAATTTTAAAGCAAAATTTTGCTTTATATTATTCAAAATTAGAAATAAGAGAATGTGTTACTTTGTAATGAAGTTTAAATTCATAAAATTCTAATAAAATATGTATTAATTCGAAAAAAAAACGTTTATCTGAGCTTAGTTTTTTTTTTTTCTTTCTTTTTTGTAAATCAATTATCAGTATATAATGTTGGTGAAATATTTGTTTCATTTACGTAGAAACTTATTGAAATGATATTGAAACAGAAAAGCTTTAAAATTTAAACTTAGAATAATTAAAAGTTTAAACTTTGAGTACATACAGAAATATTTAATTCTATCTTTTAAAGTTTTGTATCTTTTGATAAAAATACATAATTTAGAAAGAAATCACAATATGCTAGTGTTTCATTTCATATGTAGCACTACTCCTGTACAATAAAATAGAGGCTTTAAAAATTAATTTGAATGTATTTAATAGGGATGCACCGATAAGCAAATTGGCCGATTACCGATTAATCGGTTGTTGATAATCGGCCGATTAATCGGCTCAGCGATTAACGATAAGGATGATTGTTTTTAATACTACCAATTTTGCCATCACTGTTTTTTCTCTCTTATACAATTCCGAGTTTAGAAATAGTAAGTAATTTATTTCCAAGAGAAGATTTTTTTTTCCATTTTCCCAATTTTCACAAAATAATTTCAATATTTTATCAAATTTCTTAGAACCAATTTTCATATTATTGTCAATAACATTACATTAACACATTGTTAATTATGTTAATTGGACATAAAAATTCAGAAAAAGGGAAGGGAGTCTGTACTCCAATTTAGGAGTACTTTTAATTTAATTTTTTTAGTAATTAGTAGCAATTTAATTCAAGACTTTTATTCTTTGTGAAAATTAGAGGTTATCTAAAACACTGTACTAAGGAGGAAACTGTCGCCACATGAAAAATGTTATAACATTGTCTATGTATATTTATTCAAAGTAGGAGAATTAATTTATTAAAAACTTTAAATCAACTGTGAGGATTATTGTTACTGTTAATAAAATTATTCATCATAATTTCTTAGTGAAAGTATACTTTAAGAATAAAATTAAAAAAAATTTTTTTGGGCCGATTAATCGGCCAGATTTTGTCGATTATTAATAATCGGCAAAGTGGCCGATTATGGCCAATTAATCGGTGCATCCCTGGTATTTAACATGTTCTTAAAAAAATAATGCGAGAAACAACTTTGATTTGTTGTTTTGAAGCTGCATTACATAAAAATAAGCGAACATGCAATGTAATTGTAATGCCGGATATCCGGCGGCACAAATCCGGCTTGAGATGAGCCTCCGGATATCCAATATCCGGTATCCGGCAAAATCACTATCCGGTCCATCCCTAATTTATATGATAGTATTCTGGCTGGAGAAAATGCTGTTATTTCAATATTTCTTCTGGAATTTTTCAAATTTACAGTAGACGCTGCTTAATGTGATCACAGTTGGACTCGAGCGAGATGATAACAATAACCGGTTGGTTATAATAAAGGATAGAAGTTGAACGGTGATTTCTATTGATAGTTTTAATCCATATGTTTTTGATATGAAATGAACGTTGTTACCAAAAAAATGTCAGTACGTATTAGATTGTTATTTGTCGGCTATTTATATGTAGAAATTAATTTACAAAACGCTCATAATCATACTGCTTGGTTCTTAAGAAATCCTTAGATTTAATAACGGATGGGGGTCTTAACATTTTCTTCCATTTCTCTCACCACAACTAAATTCCTGTTGTTGCCTAGTTTTGTAAATCCCTCATGAGTAAAACAATATCTAGTAGTTATTTCTCTTCTGAGACACAGTCTTATAACATTGATGACAAATGCATGGCTTTTGAATCTTTTGTTTTATTGGTGAAGGCATTTGCACTACGCTTGTGAGAGTCCTCTATATTGTCAAGTTAATGCTTTCATGGCTAGTATGATGCTTTGGTCACAAAGGGGGATAAATACTTTTTTTCTCCCTGAATTTCAGAAAATATTTTTAAAGGAAGAGCGAGAGGGTTTTTTTTTTTTCTCTCATTTTGTCACCGATTTAAGGAAAATAAATTTCTAAAACTGATAACAATAAACATAGTTTGATTACAATAAATGATGGTTTTTTAATGAACTAATACACAAACAAATGGAACTTAGCCATTCTAATAACATTAAATGACTGATAACATTATGAGTGATCAGATAAAGTGGCGTCCAGTATATTTAAAATTAAATAAATGATTAATCAACAATTAAAAATCCAAAATTTTTGTACACTGACATAGAGCCATAGTTTTAACAAGATACGCCTATGTATCACCAAATCATCAAGTTATCAGTATACATGAAGCAAATGAATTTTTTCTTTTAAATCATTTCAATGCTTTAAAAAATAACAAACATTAGTACAGAATTACACAAGCAATTTTAAACTTATACTTACTCCTTCTGGTAGGATGATTTGACTTCAGAGTTTGATGCATTTTCATGAAAAGGAAATCTATAATATTTAGAGAAAAATACACTAATGAAAATGACAATAATTTTTGTTAAGAAATAATAAATAGACTCAGTAGTCTCAATACTCTCAGTAGTTATATTGTGGGTCTTACCCCACCAGGCAATTGCACTATAGATAACCATAGGTACAATTACTCTGGTGTAAACAGACGCATATGATACATACTTTATCATAAAATCACTTAAGAGTGTTAATGGCAATACTCTAAACCACTAAATAATATATAAACTATGTCTTTAATTACCTTAAGTTGAAAAACATATTATTCAAACTATAAAGAAATTGGCAAATACCTTTAAAAATTAAGTAAATGCTCATTACAAAAAATATTGAAGAATAATCAACACCAGTAAATTTCAAGTAGAACAATAAATTTCTACTACTAATGCATTCTTTTCCAGAAAAGGGACAATATAAAAAGGTTGGAAAACATATCCTTGTAATTTAGAGCAATAAGCTATATACTGTGCCAGGGTTGTTTGGTTTAAACCAATTGTTCCTTTTTTTTTTTTTTTTTCAATATGGTTATTTTAGAAACTGGTTTTTTGAAAAACTAAATAGTTTTCTCCAAAATGTTTTCAAAAATTTTACATATTACAGGAAAATGTGAATATGATTAATGCTAACTATCCAGCAAAGCTTTAGAGATAAATTTCTAATCTTATTACTATTTTCAACATAATGCATGTTTGCATAAGTTTTTTTTTTTTCCTTTTCTTTAAAAACCAATTTTATTCATTTGTGTATTTATTGTAGCCTTTTACAATTCAATAGAGCCCAAAAAGTGTAAGTCAACTGAAACTTTATTTACTACCAAATTTGCTTGATTACTTAAGATTTGTAAAGATAAATCATCTATCATTGATTCAATCCTTAGTGTATACAAGTCTAAGCTAAGACAAATATTTCAATGACAAAAGAAAAAAATAACTGAAGAAGACAAAGAGCACTTATAGTAGGAATTATTTAGCTCTAATAACAGCACTTTTTTTGTCATATGTGCTTTATTCATGAAACATTCAGATCAAGAAAAAAATATATATCAGAATTTTAACCCTTGTGCGGTCCTTGGGGTCATATGTGACCCCGATGCAATTTCTGTTTAACATATCTTGTTAATCAACCATTTGTTTTTAATGGCATTTTATGGCTTTTATTCTTCTAGTTTTCTATTCAAAATAATGCTATTATTGTGTTTTATTTTTCCCGAATTGCATTTTTTGCACACAAGACCCTTGGGGTCACTTCCCCAGAATGCCAAAAAAAGAGGACGTTACAACTTTTATCCAAGAGAACTGGACAGAAAATGCATCGAAAAATGTCATAAGTGTTTGAAATTCACTTGCAAAAATCATGTTTTTTCAGGTCTGTAACAGTTGTAAATAAATCTACAGCTATTGTAAGTTTTGCTCTAAAATTTAAATTTTTAATGCATAAACTAAATTTTACTTTGATTGTGTCTTTTTATTTACATTTTTTTAGCATTAAAAAGTGTGTGAACTTAAATAATGCATGTAACATTCAATAATCATAATAAATTAATTAAAGAAAGCATTGGGGTCACTTATGACCATAAGGGTCTTGAGTGTACTTGAAATGGGAGGAACCCACGAGGGTTAAAACAGAAAATATCTCTCTGTGCTCATACAATAAAATTTAATGAAAAAAAAAAACCCACCATTATGAAAGAAATCTCCTGTACAAATTGCCTAAGAATAAATAAACATTTAATTCTTATGAAAAAGTTTTTTTCATTGTAATGCATTAAAAGAATATTTAATTATTTAAATTCATACTGTAAAAAATAAGGAATACATTAGTATCAAAAAAGACTTCACAACTTTTTTCAAGGCATTTAATGATTGTTGTTTTTTTTTTTTTTTTTTTTGTTTTTGTTTTTTTTTTTTAATAATTAAATTATGTTTCTAAGCCCATTTAACAAGGTAAAAAGACATTAACAATTAAAAACATAATTTTCTAAAAGCTTATTTTTCCTATCTGTATTAATTTTCTCACTGAAACATTAGGTAACTTTTTCCATCAACAGTAACATTTTTTAGATCTTTAAGCAAGATATATGTTGATCTTTTGAATTTTAAAGATATGTAATGTACATGAGACTTATGATTTGTTTGTCAATACTGTCGGCCCCGCTTAAACGAATACTGTCGGTTCCAAAAAATATTATTCCATTAAACGGGGTATTCGATTAAGCGGGGATCTTTAACATTACGCCTATGGCATCGGTTCCGAGACATTTTATTCGTATTAGCGGGGTATTCGTTTATTCGTTACCCGATTAAGCGGGGAAGACAGTACTGCAAAATGCTTTCTGTGCTTAAAAATAAATGATTTCAATTCTATGTTTATTTATTTATTGTAGAAAGCTATTGTTATGAGGAAATTAGTTGCAAGATGCATTCTTGATTATTAGTAATTAATTATGTTTTAACTATAATAATCAACTATCTCTCTAATTATTTATTTATGACAAAGTCTATTTAAGTATATTTTTTTAATAGTTAAAGATTTTCAACAAAATTTCTTTTACAGAAAGCTCTACTTATGAGGAAATGAAATTACAAGTATTAACTCTTAATTAATTACTTAATTATGATGAAATCAGGGACAGATGTGAATATTCAACATTAATTAACGATTAATAAATGAAGTCTTGTGTCTTTCAAGAAAAAAAGCTCTTCTCCTTATGCATAGTGTTGAAACCAAATAAACCCGGTTATCACCAAGGAAAAAAAAAAAAACTGGTTTAAATTTTAAAAAAAAAATATTTTCAAAAAATTCCATGTTTTAAAGCCCTGTTTTTTACATAATTTGGGATCTTATATGAATAGGCACAAACTACAAACATTAGCTAAAAGATTGCGGCTCAGCTCAGTTACATGAATTGTGCAAAAATTGCATAAGCTTATTTCGCATCTGTAGACAAAAAATGGATTGAAAAGTTTAATTACTTCTGTTTAAAGTTCTTTAACAGAGGTAGATTAGGGCAACATCAATTTCAAGCTCTAACCAATTTCTTTTTACTTACTTCTTGATTTCTGTATTTCTTCTGTTCAAAAGGTATTTGGTTTTTTCTTTTCAACACCTTGGTGAACTTCTTTACAAAATAGCTTGCATTTTCTAAAATGCAAAATGAAAAAAATTGCAATCAGGAAAGGAACATAAAAGGAATGACATTTAAGTGAGGGAATACTGCTTCAACACTAACTGTTCAAAAACTTATTATTTCTTTTAGTAACATAATGGTTCCAGCGACAAAAAAAAAGGAAATAGAATTGATGTTTCCTACAAACACATATCCATATCCATAATTACGGAAGAATCAGGGTAAAACAAACAAGGTCTCCACCAACTCCATGCAAAAATGGTGGACAGAAAATTTTCCCCTTGGGTTATATATATTAATTTTTTCATTATTATTGTTATATTATGTTACTTCTCTTTAGTTTAATGTCGTAGCTGTAACTTTTAATGTTACTTTCTGATACTTGATCACTCTCTCATCACGTCTTATTCCCTCACTTTATTAATCTTATAAATATTTTATGTACTGAAATATTATGAATTATTTTCAGAACCAATTTTTTTTTAATAAAGTTCTAACACATATTGATCTTCATGAAAAATTTATTTGTTTCTATCAACTTTGATTTCCCTAAAGTTTTGACCAAAATGACCTCTTTTATGAGAATTACCCATATAGTAAATTAATTTTGTTCCTCTTTACGCAAAATTCGAAGTATTGCCAATCACAAAAGCAGTATTATCTATATGATTATATGGATATTATCTATGAAAATTTAAATATTTCTTGAAACTACAAAATAACAAAAATAATTTTAAAAAATCTAAGCTGTGGACATGTTTTCCTGATGTCATAAATTTAAGACTATAGTTTGTAGTCCTAGATAAGAAAGCCACAAAGGAACAGAGGCAGACATCCACATATCTGCACTTTTTAAAAAAATACAAAAAAATTTACTTTGGAAAACAGTAGATTTTGACATTAAAAAAAAAAGGAGTAAATTGAAAATATTATAAAGAGTAATCTTATTTAATAAAGTTTTATTCAGTTCCACATTTAACCTTCTGGCATGTAAAAACTTGAAGCTCAAGATCAGAGGCAAATTTACAGGTTTCCGAGGTGTGTTCAAGAAATAACGGGAATTTTAAAATACTGGGGTTGGGAGAGTCCGATTGAAAAATTTTTCTTTTGTTATGTTGGTAGGCAAACCCCTGAAATGAAACATAAAATCGCCAGCTGTTTTCCTTGTTACTTTTTTGTTGGCAACAGGTAAGGTTAGAGGTGTTTTATTAGTTTGGCGAAAGAAATAGAATAAAGACTTTGTAAAATTTTATATAAAATATGAAATATAGAGTAACAAAGTTTGTAAAAGGTTGATAAAGGCCTATGGAGATTCTGCTATGAGTAAAACAAGACTTTACGAGTGGTATAAGCATTTCCGAGATGGTCATGAAAACATTGAAGATAACAAACGCACTGGATGCTGGAGTACATGAACAACCAATGAAATCGTGGAAAAAGTGAACAAAATGTCTATGAACGATCGCCAAATCACAATCAGAGAAGTTGCTGATGATGTTAGAATATCAAATGGCTTATGCCCTCAAATTTTTACGAAGTTTTTGGGTATAAAACGTGTAGCAGCAAAATTTGTTCCAAAATTTTTGAATTCTGAACAAAAAAAGTAGCAAATGGAAGTTTCTCAGGAGTTACTAAATGAAGCCAACACTGATGCAGAATAACTGAAACATGTCTTAACAGGTGACGAAACATGGGTTATACGGGTATGATGCCGAAACTAAGGTCCAATCATTCCAGTGGAAGCACAATGGCTCGCCAAGACCGAAAAAGGCTTGCCATGTGCGGTCAAATGTAAAGGTCCTATTCACTGTGTTTGTCGATTTTAATGGCATAGTGAATCATGTATTCTTGTCACAAGGCCAAACGGTTAATAAGGAGTACTACCTACAAGTTCAACGTCATTTGTGTGAAGCAATCTGTAAAAAACGCCCGTATTTATGGAAGGACATTTCATAGCTTTTGAAACCCGATAATGCACCAGCACACAATGAATTTTTAGCCAAAAACAACACTGTAATGATGCCCAACCTCCATATTCGCCAGACATGGCTCCGTGTAATTTTTTCTTTTTAAAAAAAATATAAAGAACCTTAAAGGGTCGCTGATTTACAAGCATGGATGATATTAAGAGTGTATCGCTGAAAGAGCTAAAAGGCTGTTAAGATTGAGTTTAATAAGTGTTTCTAGGATTGGAAGAAGCACTGGCACAAGTGCAAATATCCAGGGGACTGCTTTGAAGGTGACAACATTAATGTAGACGAATAAATAAATATTTTTAGCAAAAAATTAAAATTCCCGTTATTTTTTGAACACACCTCGTAAATGTCCGGCCAATGCATTTCTTGTTACACTGCATTTGAAAAGCTGCTGATAAAGTCTCTTGCAAGCTCTATAGTAAAAGAACGGTTTTAGTGGTTAAGTTTTTTTTTTTTTTAAGAGGAAATCTAGAAAATACTTAAACTTTGTGATGCAATGACACAATACCGTAAAAACCCGAAAGTAACCTTCTCCTCCCCATTGAATATACCTCCCTCCCCTCTATTCGTCTAAATGGAAATTTATCTTAAATCCTGGATATAATTAATCTTAAATCTCGATTATAACCCCCCCCTCCCTGAAATGTATCTGTTTGGTTTTGAAAAGGAAGGGGGTTACTTTCAGGATTTTACAGTACATTAAATGTTACTTAACTTGCTTGAAAATTGAAAACCAGTTTACTGTGGTGACAAGAAGCTACCCCTTGATTTTATTGCATCAACCTGCCTAACCATAATGTGTAGTCTATTGCATGGATCTTACCAATTTGAATAAAAATTAATATAAAGCCAAAAATTAAACATTGACCGCATTTTTGCATATTTTTCGTATGAATTAAATTTTAATAGAAATAGACAATAATAAATATTATAGCAAATAAGTTCTTCACAGTTAAACATATAGATACAACATAAATCGCTGAAAAACTTGGGTCACGAGAAAAACTAAACTGAATACTGATAGCTTAAAACAGGCAACAATGAAGTTCGTTAGGTAGAGAATAATTCTTTGTATAAATAAAATGAAAAAATAATTAATTAAAGCAACCCATGAAAGTACGGCTTGATGTCATGGGATGCCACTGCATAAAAAGATTAATTTTTAACCATCAAGTTTTAAACCATTACAAGGGAACAAAGGAAAACTAGCAATTTCTGTTAATTACTCACAAGATAGAAGACCCAAAACTTAGCGTACAAATATGCATCATCAGCTAATACAACAAAGGATTAGTTCGAGCCAAGTTCAAAATGAAATAGCAGTCCATTGAATTTTAGAAGAAAAAGTATACAATCATTATTAGATAAAAACAGGTATTAATTGTTTTTGCTAGTGGAAAACTAAAAGAAAGAAGAACGCGTGTTGCATCAATAAGTCTTTCGGGGTTACAAGGAATCGTTCATCAGTGTAAAAAAATTATAAGCTTCGGATCGCAAATAAGTCGCATTGAGAAATCGGTTCCTTGAAACCTGGAAATACGTGCATATAAAATATTTTACAAAGTGTCGGACACAACGTAGTTCAGACTTGAATTCATAAGTGTATACATGTTACTTTAAAAGAAAGCTTTTAGATGTCAGTTAAATCATCGACGAATCAATGGAAAAAAGAAGAGGGTAGTTTAAAATGTATCAGTCAAAACATATGGCTCACTTAATAAAAACAAACAATGTGACAAAGCAATCCGAGATTGTTCCTCTCTTCATCTATCAATACAGCATACGCGGGAAGTATGCTAACTACAATAAAATTCCGCATACAGTCACCACCACACAGAAATCAAGAATCCGAATCAAAAACCTATATTTACACTGCGCATGCTTGAAAAGGTCCAATGAAGAATGAAGAACAACAGCGACACGTTTCTGCTCAGAATCAGAATTTTATAAGGAGGACTTGCATGGAGAAAGGACAGTTGCGGATTTTTACCCCAAAAATAAATTACCACCTTAGAGCTGAATTCAAGTGAAACATCATTGCAATTGCTTCGATTTGATCTCATTTTGGAATCGCTACTGGAAGTCGAATTATGATAGAATAACATCTCGTAGCGACTGTAACGTTTCACTTGAATCCAAATTTAGGAATCTGCGATTGCATTGGTGAGTTGCGATCGTCCGTGTTTCACTTGAATTCCGGCCTTAGAGCAGATATTAGTAAATGGAGGGAGCAAGTCCAATCATTGGCTTAGAAAAAGTTGGAACAAGGATCCCAAGGGCCGAATTCAAGTGAAACACCATTGCATTCGCTTTGAAACGATCGCAATAGACCAAAATTGCAATCGCTACTGGGAGCCGAATTACATTAGAATCGCATCTCGTAGCGATTGTAACGTTTCACTTGAATCCAAATTTGGGAATTTGCGATTGCATTGGTGAGTTGCGATCGTCCGTGTTTCACTTGAATACCTACCCAAGTCACATGGTTCAACATCTGCGAATGAGAGACACGTTTTGCGTAAAACAAGTTAGGGCATGCTTGGGACAAACTTTGTCGCCAGGGAGCGCTGTATGAGTGAAACAGCACTGCGATCGCTTCGAATTGCAATCGCTACTGGAAGTGAATTATATTATCATCAACTTAACTTGGCACTGACGTCACTACGAGCGGAGCCAATAAAAGCTCACAAGCAGTCAACGATCTCCTCTTATTCGCCAAGTAGGCTGTGACGTTTTATCTAGCTCGTTTTCCATAGGCAAACTTCACGCTGACGTCACGATGTTTTTATCAAGAAACGTTTTAATTAGAGCCGCTATATAGATAGGGGCCTTAGTTTTAATGTAATTCATTTCCAGTAGCGATTGCAGTTTGCGATCGCCTGTTTCACTTGAATCCCTGCCATTGTGTACTTCCGGTAGTTCGAGCCTAATGCTTTATCATTACGCGATACACTAATAAATTATAGGAATTGCTCTTTTTCAAACATTAACATTTTAAAGCTTAAATAAAATAATTTTGGAAAAAAATAGAAGCAACTTCAGTTGGAAATTGCTCTAAAAAGTAAAAAATAATTTTTTTCTTTGAACACCATCGAAACTACTTTTAAACATAAGTTTTGAAGTAGGCGCTAAACAATATATAGAATCATACGCAACTACAATTTATTCAACTACTATATAAATTTTAATGGATTCAGGTTCTTTAAGAACATTCGCATACATTTCATTCATTACCACACATTCGTGTAATGGTACAAATATTTTCTGCTTTTGATTTTCAGTGGGTTTTTTTTTTTTTTTTTTTGAAAAATGTTGGCAAAATATGGTTAAATATCATTTTACCTATCATTTTTGCGCCGACTTCAAAACTTATGTTTAAAAGTAGTTTCGAAGGTGTTCAAAGAAAAAAAAAATATTTTTTACTTTTTAGAGCAATTTCCAACTGAAGTCGGTTCTATTTTTTTCCAAAATTATTTTATTTTATTCTTTTTAGTGTAAGTGTACTTATGAAATAAGGTAATGTCCCCCCCCCCCGCCCGGCCATTACGAAACTTCACCTAATTTTCTTAAGTAAATGCTCCATAAAATAAACTATGAAAAAAAAGGAAGAAACTATCAACACGTCTAAAATTTTAAACGATTGACACTAAAAAATAATCTTTGTTATTCTCTGGTATTTATTTGTGTACTAGCTTAATCAAAGTCATTTAAATATCAACGGCTTTTCAACTCATTTATATTTCAAAGCAATTCTCGTTTCTCGTTGCTCATAAGATTTTAACACATACTACGTACGTTGCCTGCTAATGAATTTCATGTTTGATTTAGGCAGGAATTCAAGTGAAACAAGGACGATCGCAACTCATCAATACAATCGCAAATTCCCAAATTTGGATTCAGGTGAAACGTTACAAACGCTACGAGATGCGATTCTAATGTAATTCGACTTCCAGTAGCGATTGCAATGGTGTTTCACTTGAATTCCTGCCTTAGTTAAACCTTCATTTAAAATTCTCATTATCATTATTAAACAATATCATATCAACCACGTTTTGTAACAATGTATTTCATACAAATAAATCATTTGCAACAGGATTTGGATCATATTACTAAATGGGCAGACAAATGGGGTATGGCAGTTAATGTTGGGAAATGTCAAGTGTTGCATTTCGGTCATGGAAATAAGCATACAAGCTATTATTTACAGGGTTCAGTCATTAGTAGGGCAGATAATGTTATAGACCTAGGTGTCTTAATAAATCAGGACTTCAAGTTTAGTGAACAGTGCAGCATAGCTAGTAACAAAGCCAATAGGATGCTTGGGTTTATTAATAGATCTATTTCAAACAAATCTAAGAAGGTTCTTCTGCCTCTATATAGAAGTTTGGTAAGACCTCATTTGGAGTATGCTGTTCAGTTTTGGTCTCCTTATCTGAAGAAAGACATTAATTTATTGGAAAGGGTACAAAGAAGGGCTACAAGGTTAGTAAATGGGTTTTCTAATTTAGACTATGATTCCAGACTTAGAATGCTTAATATGTATAGTCTTGAGCGAAGGAGAGTCAGAGGGGACATGATTCAGTTGTTTAAATTTATTAAAATGAATGATGTTACGGGGTTAGATTTTCGCACGGAAAGCAGGACAAGGGGTCATTGTTTTAAGCTGTTTAAATCTCGGGCTAATCTTGAAATTCGAAAAAATTACTATTTTAGCAGGGTAGTGGGAACTTGGACCCAAGCAGCACAAAGGCGTTCAAAACACGTTCTGCAACACGTCCCTACAAGCAAAACTTCTTGCAACAATCTTGACGGATCTTGATATCGTATTGACGGCGTCAAGATTGCGTATTTAATCTTGCATAAAGATTGCACAAAGATTGTTTAACCAAGATTTTTATTCCAATCTTTCTGCAATCTTACATACATCTTGGCTTTTCAATATTGAGTTCGTCTTGCAATACCAAGATTGCATCCATCTCGTCAGCGTCAAGAATGAAAAGAATGTTCTTGATATCTTATTGTCGCCGTCAAGATCATTAGCGCGCACAATAAGAGAGAGGCGCGTTGCGCGGAGTTTTACATCCAGCATTTCGGTTTTTTCCTTCTCAACGCGAAGCGAGCGCTCGGGTACGTGGAGGAGCTAAATCTCTGCTATCTAAAAGTGGCAACGAATTCTCACCGCCGCCAGGGGAAAAGCTCCCTACTTCCTACGGGAGTCAATGTAAATGATACTGAATCTGTCATCTTTTTAAATGCTGATATGGGAAAGAAAAAATTTTTTTTTCAACTGGATTTTGGTGCAAATCTTCGATTGACATTATGAATTAAATATGATTTTCATCCCACGAAAATAGGTGCCGTATTCTTTGAGAAATAGGTTTAATCGAATGCACTTACCAACTTGCCAAATCTGACAGAATCTCATTTTTTAAAGACTGCTGTTGGCAAGAATATTTCTATTTAAATTGGAATTTTGCTCAAACCATCGATTAACATTATGAACTAAATATATTTAATAAATATATTTAAACTAATAATTATTTTGTCTACTAAATATATTTAATTAATAACAAAATTAAATACTGACAAAATTAATTTTTTGCCTCATGCTTAATTTATCAACAATTTAGAGAACTGATTCTCAGCAAAAATTATATCGTACAATGCAAAGAAAATGTCACATACAGTCGCATATATGTCAAATTTGGCAAGTAGCTAGATGCGGTCGATTAAACATCTTTCTTAAAAAATACGGCAAAATTTCAGTGGGATCAAAGTCATATTTAGTTCATAATGTTAATCGATGGTTTACACCAAAATCCAGTTGAAAAAAAAATTTTCTTTCCCATAGCAGCATTTAAAAAGATGACAGATTCAGTATCATTTACATTGACTCCCGTAGGAAGTAGGGAGCTTTTCCCCTGGCGGCGGTGAGAATTCGTTGCCACTTTCAAACAAGCGCATCCGTGATGAAGTCTTTATTTTTTTGCTCATACATTAGGCACAACAACTATGAAAAAAATTACTATGTTTGTTTACATTCAAAATTCCCAATGTTTCCCAAAATTCCGGGTTTATTCCCCAAAATTCCCGGGTTTTTTCCTGGCTCAGAAAACCTACGGGTTTTTTGCATCTCTATATACAATCCATACGCGACCGATTAGCGATCAATTGCAGAAATGGGTGGCAATAAAGATTTTCGCTCCTAAACGTGGCTGACAACAAAGGATTACATGCAAAGATTTTATCAGAATCACTCTTCAAGCTCACGAGTAAGCTAAATTTTATTCATTAACTACTTATGTTATTCTTTAAGATAAATTGATTTTTTGTCTAAACAGTATTTTTAAAGCTGACATCTATCTAGAATGTAATTTGAGTTTTTTGTTGATTATCTCGGTGCAATTAATGCTCCTCGATTAATCCTAACTAGGCATCTATGTCTTTGTAGTACTAAAAGAATCATTTAAAAATAAATCAAGCATTGCACCATATTTTTATCAAGCCCACTTCTATTAAGCCCAAATAATAATAATAATAGTAATATAATAATAATAATAAGAAAATAATTAATATTGATCGCAAAAAGATTCAATTAAAATAAATTTAAAAAAAATAATTAAAATAAATAAAGTTATAACTAAGTGCTTAATACTTTGCTGAAGTATCTACAAGCTAAAATGAAACATTAGATTTAAGATGTAAAGTTTAATCTGAAGTTAGTGTAGACATTTTCATCAAATACAATTAAATTGCAATTAGAATAAACAAAAATATCTTCATATGAATTTCCGATCATGTGTCAGCCTTAAAAATATTCTTCAGCTAGAAAAATAATCAATATTGAAGAATAACAGAAATAGATTAAGAATGAAATTTAATTCGTGAATTTGAAATGAAAATAAAGAATTTGAAGCAAAAATAACAAAGAAATAATAATAATAATAAAAACACCCTGCAAACGTACTGATTTTGCACTGCATAACAATACGTGTGCAGGGTGACAAAAGCTGCATACAGACTAATTTTACACTGTCATATCAGTGTATCCTGCCATTTTAATGTCAAGATAATGTGTATGCAGGATTACAATAGCAACCACTTCTTGCATGCAGATTGATTTCACACTGCTATGCCAGCAATAGGGCAGTAGCAGCCACGTGCTTTTTGCATAGCAATGGAGCCTGGCAACCGTTCCTGGTGGACAAGCAACTCCATGTTCACCGTATGTATAGCATGGTATTGCGATTGCGCAGTTGTTTTTCTAGCCTTTTTATATTGTAAAATGTGTTTTTAGTCTTGTGAAAGCCTTCATAACGAAGCAAAAAGAAGATACATTGGTAAAATCAGGATTATTAACAAAATGGATCCGTATTTATTAAGTAAAAATAAATTTTAAACTGATGCGTTTTTAACTTGCCGTACAAATACAAAAAAAGAAAAAGAAGGATCGATAACTGCACAGTTTATGAACATTTAATGCATTAAGAACAATCAAATCCTATCAAAACAAGCATATTAGCAGACAGTTTATTGTTATTCTACTCAGTGGATAAAAACACGGAAAGTTCAAGAAATAATACTTTTTTTAAATGATGATGCGTTGAAAATGAAGCATCAGTATGAAGAACAAACAAAACAAGCCAAAACTGAAAAAAGAACGGGCCAAACTAACAGTCAAATGTACAAGAAAAAAGTGCAGAGCAAATCCTCGGAAAGAAAAGCAGACGACGTTTCGAGTATGTTTAAATGTCATCAGCACGTGGTGTTTGTTTGTCTCCCAGGATGACGTCAGCTGCTACTGCCCTATTTGATGCTTCAAAGGCAGAGCCCACCCTGACATTCTACTGACATAAGGCTGCATACACCTTGACAGTCAACATTGGGGCAAGTCGCTGACAGCTCTTAGAGAGTAACATAACATTATTCAGGCAGCATTTAGGCAAGATTAGATTGGCCGACGCGTTAACCTGTATGCAATCCTGAGGCAAGATATTTTGCTTGCTGGGGTACAGAGCGCACCAGCCGGCACGTTCAAAACACGTTCTCGCAGCACGTGTTGTCAACGTCTATGAGTCTCATCGATCGATGGTAATATGACACGTCGAAATCTGGTGTTGACCACCTTTTTTTGTCCCAGTTTTGAACGTGGAATGATAGGTTATATTTAGGTTCTGGAAATACGTTTGTTTTCAGTGCTCCCCAGCTAAAAACGTATACCCTACTATCCGGGGCCGTGACGTGTTTTACCCGTGACGTCATTTTTGATCCATTATTGTCGCCATCTTGGTTTTAATTATTTAATTAATTTAATAATTATTGATTGTTTAATTACTTTGAATTTAATATATTCATTCCGCGGGATTCGAACGCGGGTCCCTTGCGCTTCCAGCTGATCACGCTAACCACTAGACGCTACTTGATCATATCGAGGGAGAAAAATAATACTTTAAAAGAAAATTTTTCTGCAGGAGGCGCCATCTATGAAAGACTAAGGGCGTAAATCATATCATTTTATTAGTATGAATATAATGTTTTTTTACTGAAATGCATGCAAATCTGATTAGCAGGGGTGCCCACAGGGGGGGGGGGATTATGGCGCAAGTTGCACCATCAAAATTTGGGGGGGGGGGATTTTTTAAAACTAATTTATTTATTTAAATTATTTATTTATTTATTTTTTAATTTAAATTATTTGCTAATTTTTTTTATTTAAATTATTAATTTATTTTTAATTTAAATTATTAATTTATTTTTTTAATTTAAATTATTAATTTATTTTTTTAATTTAAATTATTCTTTATTGTTATTATTATTTATTAATTTATTTTTTTGTCATGTGTGTGCTTTGAATGTCTGGAAGGGGAAAAAAGCGATTATATTTTGCGCATAATTAGTACTTTTAAAAAATTAATAGGTAAACAAATAAATAATTTTTAAAAAATAAATAAATAACATTTTTAAAAAATAAAAAATAACATTTTTAAAAAATAAATAAATAACACTTTAAAAAAAATAAATAAAAAAGAGGGTTGTGAAAAATTTTGGGGGGGATTTGCGCCATTGAGCTTGGGGGGGGGATGGGCACCCCTGCTGATTAGGATCTTGGGAGAAAGAGTTGTTTAGGATAAAACTTCAAGTTTCTGCAGATATGATTCCTCCCCCCTTTCTAAAAAGCAGTAATTCACGACCTCAATTCTGAGAAATTAAGCACCTCCTTAAGCACTGAAATGACACCGTGATAATATTACTGTTTTTGCACGTCAAATATCACGTTCCTTAAGCACTGAAATGACACCATGATAATATTACTGTTTTCGCACGTCAAATATCACGTGCCTTAAGCACTGAAATGACACCGTGATAATATTACTGTTTTTGCACCTCAAATATCACGTTCCTTAAGCACTGAAATGACGCCGTGATAATATTACTGTTTTTGCACGTCAAATATCACGTTCCTTAAGCACTGAAATGACACCGTGATAATATTACTGTTTTTGCACGTCAAACATCACGTTCTTCAAGCACTGAAATGACACCGTGATAATATTACTGTTTTTGCACGTCGAATATAACGTTCAAGGGACACTTAGCACCGTTATTTGACCAATAACACCATTTTTGCACCAAATTTGAACGTTCTGGTGCTGCTGGGGGAACAGCTTACCGGAAGAGGCGGTAAAGAGCAATGGAGTAGATGGCTTTAAGAGGGCCATTGATCTTCATTGGGGTCTTTAATTTGACTAGGATCAGCTAAGTTGGGCCCAGAGGCTGCTGCTGGTCGCCACATTTGTATTTGTATTTGTATATTTAATCATTTAGGACAAATCGCTTTAAATTCGACTACTTCTTAATTGATATCTTCGTTAATTAAAATCGTATACTTATACAAATTAAAAAAAAAAACATGCAGCTGTTCAAAAAAATTCTTGCAGACCCGAACTCGATCTCATTCCATCAGGAACTTCAACCTTACGCGTTTAACCACTTGACTATCGGGTTTCTCATTGAAGTAAGGAATACTTACTCCAGAGAAGCCTTAGTTCAAAATTTTCATCATGATTACTATTAATATTGCTGTCACGATGCAACAAATTTTTGCAACAATGGATTGAAAATTTAATCATTTAATGGGGAAATGACATGAAATTTACTGTTTTCCATAATAACTTTTTTTTAGTGAACAAATATCGTCATATGAGTACATGGTACCTAAGTTACACCTCTCCTATCGATTAAAAAAATCGTCCAAATCGGTTCAGTAGATCAGATGTTATGTGCGAACAAACAAAAACAAAAAAAAAAAAAAAAGTACACGCTTTGAATTGAGAACCTCCTCCTTTTTTGAAGTCGGTTAAAAAGGGTATGGCTGAGGAAAAGGAGACTGTTTCCTCATTAAAAGTCGAATTAAAAGCTTTAGGAGCTAAAGCAAGTGGAAATAAAGCGGAATTATTTACCAGGTATGCACAGAATATAGTTTTTAAACTAAAGATCTTTCAAAATATTGTTAAAACATATCCTACTTTCAATTTTTTTTCTTTTTTGCTTTACACAGAGCTGGAAATTAAGTTTTAAAAAATTCATACGCTATCTCATTGCATTGAAACAGGGTTGATATAGAAATTTAAAAAAAAAATTTAATTAAAAAAATCGGATTTTTGAAATTTAAATCCGGTTTGTTTTACTTAAATAGAATTTTTTTAGTTTAAGATTAATAAAGTATGAATTTTAAAGCTCAATGATTGATTTTTAATGAATTTTTAACAACCCCACGAGCAAAAAAGCTCGCCTTGAGAAAACAAACTAGTGACTTTATATAGCTTTTTGTTATAACACTCCGCAGTCGTGTTGCATTTCAGTTGGTACTATTTTTTCATCATACAATATTTTTCCTTCCGTTATAAATTTAAGCCTATAAATTTACTAGGAAGGTTGGATTCGTGAAAGGGCAATCCAATAACCTGCTACAGGTGTCAGGGAGGATGATTTTATACCTTTTTACGAGAAAACGAGATGAAACTTTTTAAACATGCATTACTTGATGACTTTTTAATCGACTTCAACAAAGGAGGAGATTATACAATTCGTCGGAGTTTTTTTTTTTTTTTCAATGTCAAAAGATAACTAAAAGACGCCTGGACCGATTTCCAAAAAAAAAAAATTTTTTTGTTTGTTTGTTTGAAAGGGTTTCCCTTCCAATTGGTCCCATCGTCTCGTGGTCCGGGATCGATAACGGGAACCTACAGAAATCGATAGAAATAGAAATCGTGATCACAGTAATCGTAAAAATGACAATTTTGAATGTATGGCTTCTCTGGATTACATATCGAAATTCATTTCTGTGGGCTTTTTGAAAATTTTATAAAATGTTATTAGATAACTCGAAGACGCCTGGACTGATTTCAAAAATTCTTTTTTTGTTTGAAAGGGTGCACCTTCCAGTTGGGCCCATCGTCCCATGATCCGTGTTTGCTAATAAGATCCTGTAGAAATCAAATTAAATAGAAATCGCTATCACAGTAATCGTAATAATGACAATATTGAATGAAGGCTTTTCTGGATTACATAATGAAATTTGTTTCTATGGTCTTTTCATCTTCATCTAATGCTGATTAGAGCCGCTATATAGACCTAGAGCCGCTATATATACGTATATATAGGGGTATATATAGGGGCCTTATATAGACCTATATAGGGGCCTTAATGCTGATAACAGATAACGGGCCACTATTTCCATAGCGAGAAACTAATACTGCTTTGAAATATAAATTAGTTTAAAAGCCGTTAATATTTAAATGGCTTTGATTAAACTAGTTCACAAATAAATACCAGAGAATAACAAGGATTAGTTTTTAGTGTTATAGGGGTGCGACATCGAAGGCATAACATCGATGTTTCAAGACATCGATGTTTCGAAATTAAGACATCGATGGTATTGATACATCGACCAAAAAACATCAATGTTTTCAAACATCGATGTTTCAAAACATCGAACTTTTTTCATAAATTTACTTACACATCTAAATGTACAGTAATAGAGTAACTCCCCAATACCTTGCGCCTCTTTATATCACTGAATTAGGCAGGGATTCAAGTGAAACAGCACTGCGATCGCTTCGAATTGCAATCGCTACTGGAAGTGAATTACATTATCATCAACTTAACTTGGCACTGACGTCACTACGAGCGGGGCCAATAAGAGCTCACAAGCACTCAGCGATCTCCTCTTATTCGCCAAGTAGGCTGTGACGTTTTATCTAGCTCGTTTTTCATAGGCAAACGTCACGCTGACGTCACGATGTTTTTATCAAGAAACGTTCTAATGTAATTCATTTCCAGTAGCGATTGCAGTTTGCGATCGCCTGTTTCACTTGAATCCCTGCCTTAGATTTATCTTTTGTCCCCTGAAAATCATCATCCGTATGATATCGATGTCAATTATTGAAAACCTTTTTAGTGAGATAGATACTGCAACTGTTGATTAACTGTATAACTTTTATTTATCATATATTTTCGATGTTTTGGGTTCGATGTTTTTTTCGATGTCGATGTTTTATAATCCAGCAAAAACAGCTTGATAAAATATGCGATATGCAGACTTTTTCACCCTTAATTAGAAGTTTCAGTATTAATCTCATTAGAAAACATTTTCTATGATTATTATCGAAGTTTTGCTCTCGATGTTTCTAAAACATTTTTTATTTACTTCCGCCATTTTTTTTTAAATTTATTTCATTATTATTCTTTATGTGAATGTTTTATATTTCAAAAAAAAAAAAAAAAAAACAAAACTAATCATCAAGATATTCGGCCAAAAGTTATATCGTTAATCAGCCGCTCGTTAGAAGACATTTTTGATAGTTACCATCGATGTTTTAAGGTCAATGTCTTTTAATGATCACCGTTTCGCGTTCGATGTTTTTTTTTCTTTCAATGTCTGTTTGTCAAAAAATGTCTTCAGCAAAACGCAATCAAAATATGCAATAAAAAAAATTCATCTTTAATAGTTGCAAAACATCTATCGTATTGAAATAGTTTTTTTTTAAATTACTACCGATGATTTACGGTCAAGGATTTTTAAACATTATTGTTTTTGTTTCGCTTCAGAAATATTTTTTCGATGACGGTGTTTTACATTTCAGTTACGATTACGATTTATATTTCTTTCGATTTCTGCAGAATGCTGTTATCAAACTCGGACCATGAGACCATGGGATCAACTGAAAGGAAAACCCTTGCAAACAAAAAATAATTTTTGAAATCGGTCCAGGCGTCTTCGAGCAATCGTATAATACATTAAAAATTAAAAAATCTGGTATGGACCCCACACTACTTCCTTTTACGTGTAAATTTCTTAGTAGTTGCCTTAAGTGATAAAAAAAGTGCTTGGAGTGAGCAAGGTAACAATTCAAATATTTATTCTCCTAATCTGCCACGAAACAATGCAAAAAATATTTTACAATGGTTAATTTTCTAAATATTGCTGATTTTAATATCATTCAGTGCATTTTTCGCAAAATATAGCCAATAGCGCCAAGTTGAACTCAAATTCAAAAAACAATTTTTTCGCCAAATTTGTCACCAACTTGGCGATATGTCACCAAGTTAGCGTCAAACACTTGGCGACCAAAAGCTTGGCGAGATATCTCCAAGTGATCGCGCCAATTCATATCGAGTCTGCATTGAAATTAACACTGACTTACCCCAAAAAAGGGACAAAACACCCGTTGGGAACATTCGAATGCAACCATAAGGGAGGTGCACAACTAGACCATCCTCAGAGCCTACATACCAAGCTAGAAGCTTCTACGGCATATAGTTTTTGAGTTATGCGAGGCACATACATCCGCACATACGTACACACAGACGTCACGAGAAAACTCGTCGTAATTAACTCGGGGGTGGTTGAAAGGGATTTTTCTGCTGCTTATATATTGGTAGGTATATATGCACGTGCTGACATATCGAAAAAACTACTGAACATTCATTCGGGGGTGAGCAAAATCAAAATTGAGACTCAAATTTGAGTGATTTTTACTTCCTTTTACGTAGTAAAGGAAGTATTGTGATCGCGAAAAAAAAAAAAAAAAAATCTGGTATGGACCCCACACTACTTCCTTTTACGTGTAATTTCTTAGTAGCTGCCTTAAGTGTTAAAAAAAGTGCTTGGAGTGAGCAAGGTAACAATTCAAATATTTACTCCCCTAATCTGCCCCGAAACAACGCAAAAAATGTTTTACAATGGTTAATTTTCTAAATTTTGCTGATTTTAATATCATTCAGTGAATTTTCGCAAAATATCGCCAATAGCGCCAAGTTGAACCCAAATTCAAAAAATCATTTTTTCGCCAAATTTGTCGCCAACTTGGCGATATGTCGCCAAGTTGACGTCAAACACTTGGCGACCAAAAGCTTGGCGACATATCGCCAAGTGGTTACGCCAATTCATATCACCTGGAGTCTGCATTGAAATTAACACTGATTTACCCCAAAAAAGGGGTAAAACACCCCCTTGGGAACATTCGAATGCAACCACAAGGGGAGGTGCACAACTAGACCATCCTCAGAGCCTACATACCAAGCTAGAAGCTTCTACGGCATATAGTTTTTGAGTTATGCGACACACATACGCACATACGTACTATTGTAAAATATTTTTTGCATTGTTTCGTGGCAGATCCATACCAGATTTTTTTTTTCGCGATCACAATACTTCCTTTGCTACGTAAAAGGAAGTAAAAAGACCATAGAAATGAATTTCATTGTGTAATATAAAGAAGCCTTACATTCAAAATTGTCATTATTGCGATTTTTGTGATCACGGTTTCTATTTCGATAGATTTCTGCAGGTTCCCGTTATCAAACCCGGACCACGAGATGGTGGGACCAATTGGGAGTGAAACCCTTTCAAAAAATAAATAAATAAATAAATAAATAAAAAATAAATGAATTTTTGTAATCGGTAATTAAAGTAAAACTATATTACTTGTATTTTTACTAAAACTATGCATCATATGAAATATTAGTGGAGGTGGGGTGGAGGTTTCATTGAAATTTTTAGGGACACGTGTTTTTAGCATATCTCAATTTTGTTAAAAAATGCAGATACGACATTTGTACTTAGTACGGCAGTATTGCTTTACGGCAATAAACTGTAAAATTTCTAACTTTACAGTAATAAACTGTAAAATTGCTAATTTACAGTTTATTACTGTGCATTTTACTGTTTTCAACTGGAGCTTCTGTTTACAGTATTATACTGCAAAAACAACAGTTCCTTTTCTGCAGTGTGAGAGTAAAAACTCATTTTTTACTCGATCATTACTTTTTAACTGTAAAAAGTGAGGGGGTAAAACCCCTCACTGTGGATTCTGTAATCAGCATTGCTCAGTTGACAACCAAAGAAAGACATCCTAGTTTGAGAGTTCCATTGCGTTACGTGAAAATCAGGCAAGGAGCGTGTATTGATTTTTCACAGCGCAGAGCGATGCGCACGATTTGGAGGAAAATGCAGACATCCTACTATAATCCAGTTGTTTACGTGTCTGAAAATCTGGAAATAACAGCCGGAGTCAGACGGCTCTAGGTAAGATTTGCGGGGGAGGAAGGAAGCAAATGCGACGAAATGGTCAAAACAAAAATAAAAATACATTCAATCTTTTTTTATTTGTTGTAAACAAACAATTGCATCACTTTCAAAAATTTAAGATGGTTTTTAATTTTAAATGGAGAAATAAGTGCTTATTCACGAAAAACCACTTGAATACTCATGGAGGAGGGGGGCTCAGATATTTTTCTCATGTATTTAATGTTAAATGAATACCTCTTAGCAAGATATTTTTCTCATGAAACTAATTTTCAGAGTGCAGATTAGAGTTATTAAAAATGGACATTTTTGATAACTTTCTCACCAATGGCTGGGCAAGAACGTGGCTTCTCTCCTATTTTCTTAAAATCATAGGCAATTTACGAAAAGGTTCCGTTGATATTAGAAAGTCGAAATTGATGTGACTGAAAGCTCGATTATTTCTGTACGAAGTGTTATCTTTCTGTACGTTATATTCAGAAGTAAGAGCTACCGTAAAGTCGGGTTACTTGGACCCACAAGGAAGTTACTTGAGCCCACAGTAAAATGATAAAATCGGAGTTTGGTACTAGCATTAGAGACTGCAGAGTGCTTCTACCTAGAGGAGAAACGAGGAACTATGTGCAAGTCTTCAACTAATAAGTACCAAACCTAAATTTTATCATTTTACTGTAATGGGCTCAAGTAACCCCTTAGGGTCCAAGTAACCCGACTTTACGGTATATTTAAATTTTCCTTTCCTCTCCCCAATAACTGTATTCAATATGTAACTCAGTTTGGAAGTTGTATTTATGTGTTAAGGGGTCACCTTTCCCCAAAAATGACTGAGCGACCCCCCCCCCCCTTTTTTTGGTATGTATTTTAAAACTAAAAGTTATTTCAAACACACGGACCAAAGTTCATGGCTTTAGCTCGAATGTTTAAAAACTAATGAGTGACTTTAGACCAAGTACGCTATGTGTTCCAATTGAAAAGTAAAACTTTAAAGTTGTTTTTCTCGATGATCAGATTTTAGTGCTTCCATATTACTGGGATTGCTGAGGCTTTTTTTTTTTTTTTTGTAATTAAAGATACAGCTTTAAAACAATATTTTTTGCACTCAGGATAACACATTTAACAAAACTGTGCATTGAATAAGCATTTTATAAATTATTAAAATTTTTAGAGCTGTTATACTTCTAAAAACAAAATTTTCTAAGAAATTTTTAAGATTTTTACATCACAGACAATTTTCTATAGTCAATGTGTACGAAAGTGAGTACGCAGATTTTTAGAAGTTAATCTTGTGATCATTTAGAAAAAAGAAATTTTGAAAAAAGTGCAAAAACAAAAAAAGATTTAGGGTTTTTTTTTTTAATTTGAAATTTTCAAACAAAGTGGGCAGCATTTTTAATGTTTGAAAACAAATTATTGATTGTTAAATAGGTGCAAAAACAGAGGTTTCAAAAAATTACATCTTTGATCTTTCACGTAAATTTGAGAAAAATTTATAAATGTACTGCCGCGACCCTTAATAAAGAAGAACGTTAATTGCACAGGGTACAAAAATAGAATCGATGCAAAAGTCTTCCTTGAAATAACTCACTTCATCATGTATTTATTTTAGAGTCACAGTAAGTTGAGCTAATATTTCACATTATTGGGATCACTCTATATTTAGCTTTAAAAATAATTTATTTTTAGTGATATAATCATTGTTTGCTCATTTATACAAAATATCACGCAGAAACTAATTAAGCCACTTTAAATTTTCTCCTACTGGTTTAGTACCACAAAATGAAAAAAGAGGCAAATGAAATGAAAAAGTGAAACTCGATTACTTTCAGTAAATGAGAAATTGATGATGGAAAGAAAATCAAATAAAAGCTCTTTAAACGATAGAAAAACTTTATTTTTAAACCATACTTACCTTACTTATACTTTTGCTTATAATATAGTTGTTTGTTTATTTTATTTTATTGCAAATTTCCTCAGAACTGATTGTCATTAGCTATTTAAAAAGTAGACAGGGCTCTCCAAGCTTAAATATTTGGGAGGGCGGAAATTCTCAATTTGCAGACTGATGAAATAAGGCTATGCACACAGAAGCATATACACTGCTAAAAACCAGGGCTGCGGAGTCGGAGTCGGACGGATTTTGGACCAAAGGAGTCGGAGTCGGAGTCGTTGAAAAACATGTCGACTCCGATAACCTCCGATTTGAATGAAATTTTATGGAGGTGAAAACAGATCTTTGAAAGTAACAAATACAAATTTTCAGCTTCCAAGGTCCAAATCCTGAGGATTTGGGATCCCTGAAAAAAAATTGCTCCAAAATTTGCTTTGTGAAACAAATTACCGCGATTAGGTTTATATTGCAAAAAAAAAAAAAAAAAAAAAATACCACACTGGAAGCCTGAACTTTTGGGAGCTTGAAGCAGTGGCGTCGCTATACGGGGGAGGGGGTCAGCCCCAGGTGTCACCCATCTAGGGGGTGACACCCGGAGCGGCGGACCAAAAAAGAGAGAGAACGAAGAAAAAAAAGAGGAGGAAGAAAAAAAAAGAAAAGGAAGAAAAAAAAAAAAAAAAAGAAAAGGAAGGGGAAAAAAAAAGAAACGGAAGAAAACCCCATTTGGGGTTACGCCGGGTGACACCCCTGTGAAGTGTGACACCAAGATAGTTTGAAGTGTTTTTTAAACATTCTTCAATTCTGCACTTTTTATTTAACATACACAGACGCATTTAATCTTTCAAAACCAAGAGTATCAGTACGAGCGCACTTGCACCGGCAGACACCCTTCTGGAAGTGAGGAAGTGACACCCATAACGCATTTAAGAGGTTCGGAAAGTATAAATACTTAAATCCTGATTTATTTAGATTATTTTCATGCAGTAGCGTTGCTACAGAAGGGACGGTCCACCCTTCTGGGGGGAGGGGGATCCGAAATGTGTTTAAAACGTTTTGGAAAAATATAAATATTGTCTTTCTGAAATTTCGCACAATATTTAAAGTTATATATAATTTATCAAATCTTGTGGCATCGCTTTGGGAGAGGGAGGGAGGACGTTGGTGCAGGGGGTGACACCCAAAATGTATCATAGAGCTTCTGAAAAATACCAATATTTTATCTAAATATTTCTAAAATTTCCGCCAATTTTTTCCAGTTTCGTATAATCTATGCAACCCACTCTCTAGGGGGGGGGGTCCTTTATACCGCTTGATACCTTTCGGAGGGTGACCCCCATATTTAGCAGTATTGAAAAATATACATGTATTGTTTCTGAAATTCCACCTAATAGTTTAAGTCATGCATAATTAATCAAACTCTGTAGCATCAATTTGGGGAAGCGGGGAAATAGTCAACGTGACCCCGTGAGTGACACCCTGCTAAGGGTGTCTCCCAAGTGAATTCAACAGTTTGTAAAAAAAATTCACTAGTTCAGTTATGAATTATATGTTTATTTACACTAAACTAGTGCAATTTTGAATTCCTTGCAAAGCTTCAATTAATTTTACTTCTAATTAGGTGTAAACTTGGAATTGACCTAAAAGCTAGGATGTTACACTCAGTCATTTTTTTTTCTGAGCCTGCATTTCCGCCATGTTTGCGGAGTCGGAGTCGGAATCAGAGTCCTCACAGAAGATTATTCAGAAAAGTACTTTACAAACATTGTTTATCAAAACCATTTTCTTACAAAGTTAGTTTGAAGGAAATCCGCCTTTAAGTTCTGAATCAACATTCAACTTAAATTCCCCGTAGGCGCTAATGTTAAATTTTTTTCTGAACGGTTCAATATGGTTCAATGGAACGAAAAATGGTTCAAATCAAAAAGCGAAGTATGGGAATGAGTCTCTCCGAGATCTTTCAAACAAAAAAAAGTTAATTCCATTCGGACGGTTCCCTCAAAAGTTATTAGGTGGGAAAAGGTTGCTTGAACGGTTCAATGTTGAACGAAAAAATATTCAAATTGAAAATTTAAATACGGTAATGAAGTATCCTGGCTGAGATCCTTCGAACAAAAAAAAAAAAAAAAAAATATTTAAATCGGACTGTTCACTCAAAAGTTATTAGGGGTGACAGCTTGCTTGAACGGTTCAATGTTGAACGAAAAAATGTTCAAATTGAAAATTGAAATACGGTAATGAAGTATCCTTGCTGCGATCCTTGGAACAAGAAAAAAAGTTTATTTAAATCGGACTGTTCACTCAAAAGTTATTAGGGGTGACAGCTTGCTTGAGCGGTTCAATGTTGAACGAAAAACTGTTCAAATCGGAAATGTAAATACGGGAATGAAGTATCCTTGATAAGATCTTTCGAACAAAAGAAAAGTTTGTTCAAATCGGACTGTTCACTCAAAAGTTAGCATCGCAGGACAGGTTGTTTGAACGGTTCAAAGTTGCACCAAAAATTGGTTAAATCGTAAAATCAAATATGGGAAAGAGCTGTACTTGTCGAGATCCTTCCAACAAAAAAAAAAGTTTGTGAAAATCGGAATGTTCATTAAAAAGTTATTAGGGGAGTGACAGACAGACCGACCGACCGACCGACCGACCGACACACAAATTCCCCATCTCAATACCCTACTTTCAAATTTTTCATTTTCGATATTCATTTTACATTTTTATTTCTTTTTGGCTTCTTTTTCGGACTTGGCGATATTTTTTTAATTGGGCGATATTTTTTTGACTTGGCGATATTTTTTAGATGCATTAAGCCACTTTCAATACTTTTTTCGTCTTTCCTTTATTTTTAACGGGAAAGTAGGCTAAAAACGGGAACTGTAACTTCAAAAACAACTGAATAAAAATAGTTGCATTAAAAGTGCAATGTGTTCAAAAAAAGACTTGCGATTTAACAAGAAAGGAATTAGTTTTGTAGGGAGTCAAAATTTTCTTTTGATTGGAACAAAATGGAATTTTTGGAAGTCACAGTGACCTGCGATAACTGAGGTAAATGGAGGTGAAATTAACTCTGAGAATTCATGGGAAAATTGGAACTTTTTGAGAGGTCACAATGACCTCCCATGACCTCCTATTGAGATGAACTTGCTTGCCCTCCCCAGTCCCCCTTAATGTCCTGACTTCTCCCATGAATAATAATGAAACATTCATAAATGGACTTAATATTTCATTCTCTGTTTCCCCTTCACATAATGGTAAAAAAAATAATTAAAAAAAAAAAAAAAAAAAAAAACAGGAGGATTCGGGAGTCGAAGTCGTAAGTTTTAAAATCCCGGAGTCGGAGTCGGAGTCGACCATTTTTTCTCCGACTCCGCAGCCTTGCTCAAAACAATTAAATGATATTGTAAGTTTCCTATAAAAATGGGTTTAAACATTTTTTAACATTTTTTTACACAAAAGGAAAGAAGAGAGTTACAAATGTAAATTCTGCTCATTTCCAAACTTCATAGTATGCAAATTTTGAGTTTGACGTCGAAAACGACTCTTTAGCTGTTGGGAATGAAATTTCACTCTCACTTTACTATAAGATAAGGCAGAAAAGAATGATCGACGTTCTGTAAGAGCATTGTTCCGATGTGTGCCATCTCTCAACGCAGACATTTGACCAATTCAGCAGCTTCTAGAGTTGTTGGCAGACTAGAGGGAGGCCAAACACAAGCCGAGCTAGCGGAAGCCATTGGAGTATCTCTGCGTGTAGTTTTCAGGGTCTGGAACCATTTTCTAGAGACTGTAAGTGCTAACCATAGATCAGGACAAGGACGTAGACAAGCTACAACGCCCAATAAAGACCGCTATTTAGCTTTATCGACTCGGAGGCACCGAAATATGAGTGCCACTCAACTGCAACGACAACTTTGCTCGGCTGCTGACACCCCCGTGTTTCGACACAAACTGTTCGAAATCGTCTCCACGCCGTTGGCATGTATGCCAGTCAACCAATGGTATGTGTCAGATTAAGTGCAAGTCGCCGTCGTGCCCGTACAGAGTGGACAACGGAGCACGTTAGTTGAGGAAGAAATGAGAGGTGCAGTTTATTGTTCTCTGATGAGAGCCGTTTTTCCCTTCATCTTGATAATAGGCGAGTTTTCATCTGGAGGGAACGTGGCACAAGAAATAATCCAGTATTTGTGTGCAAAAGTGTCAGATTTGGCGGTGGAGGTGTGATGGTATACGCCAGCATTTCCTTTGATGGTCTACTGACCTCCATATCTTCCGGAATGGAACTCTGACTGGTCATCGATGTAGGGATGAGATCCTCAGACCTATCGTCGTCTTTTACGCTGCAGCAATTGGAGATGACTTCAATTAAATGGACAACAATTGGAGGCCACATCGTGCTTGCTCGGTGAATGATTTTCTTTTTGAAGAAGATATCATACCAATGGAATGGCCAGTGTGTTCTCCGGATATGAACCCAATAGAGCATGTTTGGGACATCCGAGGAAGACAAGTGGCTGTACCTATCACCTTCAGAAACTTTCCAGGCACTCGAAAGAGCTCTTCAGGAGGAGTGGGGCAGAATGCCCTAGCCCCTCGTTCCCCTAATTGAGACCATGCCTCAGAGGTGTTTAACATTGCTTCCCCGGATACTAGCTGTCCGGGGAAACCATAACCTCTACTAAAAGTGGTTTTCTTCAAAGGAAACCCTTTTTTTAATTTGTTTTTCTAATTTTCAGAAAATGCATTTTTTCCCTTTTGTACCTAAAAGCTGGATTAAAAGCATTTTTTTTTTCTGCCAAACATATGTAATTTTTATCTCTTATAGTTTACTACGTGTAGTCGATCATGTATCAATCAACCAAAATGGTCTTTAGGTGCAAAATCAACCCAAAATCTCAATATCCTTTGATTGTTTTGAGCAGTGTATATTGAAAAGAGACATCCATGCATTTTAACATTGAACTTATATCCCGAATTTGACGAATCTTTAGATGAAATGTGCCGAATTAGGAAATTTTTGGGAGGTCCTAGTAACTCATGTGACCTTCCGTCGGGGCGCCCCTGAAAGCAGTTGTGTCCTATATTTTTGTTTCTCGCAGACAAACGCAGGGCAAACTTCCCTGTATTCATTTCATTTCATTTTGCGCCGAAGGCAAGGAAGGGGTTGATGAGAATGGAAGCAGAGTCCCTGTTCTCCAGTATGCATTTGGTTTCAGTTGGTTTTGACTTCCCTGCATTCAAAAGGCAGTGGCAGGGAAACTACTTTTACGGTATCGCGCAATCGAGAGGAATTCGAGCCTAAGGCAGGAATTCAAGTGAAACAGGCGATCGCAAATTACAATCGCTACTGGAAATGAATTACATTAGAACGTTTCTTGATAAAAACATCGTGACGTCAGGGTGACGTTTGAATATGAAAAACGAGCTAGATAAAACGTCACAGCCTACTTGGCGAATAAGAGGAGATCACTGACTGCTTGTGAACTCTTATTGGCTCCACCCGTAGTGACGTCAGTGCCAAGTTAAGTTGATGATAATGTAATTCACTTCCAGTAGCGATTGCAATTCGAAGCGATTGCAATGGTGTTTCACTTGAATCCCTGCCTAAATAAACATCTAGAGAGCGTGCTCCATTATTGCACTGCAAAAAATGAACTGTTGTTTTTACAGTACACTGTTAAAACTACGGGTGACTCAGGGGTGAAAATAAGAAAGCTGGGGTGAAAACAAGGTGCCATAGGGTGCCATAGCGAATTTGAAATGCTCTTTTCGTACCAAAAGGCCTCTCAGAAGGTGCCCACTGCTTATTCTCGAGCGCCTTTGGCACCCTTTAGGCGAGCGCATGCTCAGTGAGACATCTGAAAGGCACCCCTGGTAGCCCGCGGCTGCGCATTGCGACTCCAAGGTCTCATCACCATCATCAACCATTTGAAAGGCAGACATCTTGTTTACGTCGACACGACAGAATTTTTGGTACAGTGTTTTCAGTCTTGGATTTCACCTTGAGTTTATTACAAAAATGGATTAATTCTTCATTTTAATCTTCGATTTCTCACGTAAGTACATGCATTTAATCATAGTTCTAAGAGTTTCCAACATATAACAATCTTTTTAAATTGTTCCAACGGACATTTATCTCTTTTAGCGATCCTCTTTTGCGTCGTAGACACAACCAACAAGCAGAACGCGAAGGAAAGGGGAAAAAAAATCTGCCTGACTCTTTCTTTCTTATTTGTTTTTATCATGCGTCTGTGTGCCACGATAAAAACAAGAAAGAAAGAGTCAATATCTTTCGTTGGCGTTATTGATAACGAATGCTAAGTTCGTTATAACCAGAGCTTACTTTTTTTTTCTTCCCTCGGTTGAAATGAATAGATCCTTAAAATGTATTTCGATTTTTAATCCGTCGAGAAACTGGACGTTTAACAAAAACTGCTTTTCAAATACCCCTATCTCTTAGTCCTTTAGTTTAGATATTTAAATGTCGAACTTTACATACGTATTTAATATGTTACTCTTGATTAAAATTTTAGAAGTTAATGAAACGATTCAATTTTTTATTGATCGAATAATACAACTGAATATTTTTGATTGTTTTTGAAAGGGATCCATAAAATACCCTCCCTCTTCATTTTCGGTACAGATGATGCAGTTGTAAATATCAATAGCATTTTAAAACTACTGAGTTGAATCCAAGTCATGAATTCTTTTAAAATATGTTGGAAAGTCTGAACTGTGAGAAAATGCCTTAAATTGCAAGTTTCGATCATTTTCAAATCTGAATTCAAGGTGAAAATGTACCAAGACTTCGTGAATAAAAACAATAAATAAAAGTAAACACAATTGAAAAACAAAAACGCACACAGCACAGGGGGGATCTGCAATAGTGAACAGTGAGGGTGCCATTATGCTCTCCTATACGGTTCCATCTTTCACCCGTGCTGCTCGTTGAATTGAGGGTGCCAGTTTTTCACCCAAGCCAAGGGTGAAATCTCGGCACCCTATTGGGTGCCGCTCCTGTTACAAGCGTTTCACCCCGGAAAGGTGCCAATTGCAACCAATAGTTTTAACAGTGTATAATACTGGCAGCAGAAGTTCCAGTTTAAAATTATAAAATGCGCAGTAATAAACTGTGAAACTAGCGATTTTACAGTTTCGTACTGCAAAGTTAGAAATTTTACAGTTTATTGCCGTACAATTTAGCAGTATAATACTGACAGCAGGGGTTCCAGTTTAAAACTGCAAAATGCTCGGTAATAAGCCGTAAAGTTGGCAATTTTGCAGTTTATTACTGTAA
Organism: Uloborus plumipes; assembly: GCA_038373865.1. Taxonomy (NCBI): domain Eukaryota; kingdom Metazoa; phylum Arthropoda; class Arachnida; order Araneae; family Uloboridae; genus Uloborus; species Uloborus plumipes. The sequence continues at coordinate 63,999 of JAXGGA010005794.1, forward strand.
AATTAGCAATTTTTACAGTTTATTACTGCAAAATTAGCAATTTTTACAGTTACTGTAAAATTAGTTGTATTATACTGTAAAAACAACGTTCAATTTTTACAATGTATAACAGTTGCTTTAAAATAGGCGTATCAAGTAAAGAAATTTTGCGTCGCACAGTGGTCCGAAACGGGGGAAAAGCGGCAAAAATCCCTTGAGTGTAGATCGCTCTGCTTGAGAAGTAGTGAAAATGTGACTTAAGTTAATCTGGCTTAGAGGTGCAGATTTTTTTTGGAATACGTCAAATTTGATGGCCAATCTCTTTGATAAAAATCAATTTGTCCCCGTTATACCACGACATGTTATTTTTTAGTATTTTTAGTTCACTATATTGGTTTTTGTAAATAGTGAGATTCAAATGAAAACATCTGCCACGCCCACAGTCGCAGGTGGTCGTAGCTAAAATGTTTTTGTTTAGTTACAGGAAGGTTCAAACTATTTGCCAATATAGCTTTAAGCTCACCGGAAGCCGCCGATAAAAGTTTATGCCTCAATATATTTCATAATATTTCTTCGCAATTACTTTTTTTTTTCACTTAAGATAATTTTAAATTTTTATTAATTTTAATTATTATTTCTGGTGTAATATGCATCCTATAGGTGTGAAAGACCAATGTAAATTGAATTTTTATAAATTCAAGTTTGGGTTACTGAACGTATGAATTAAAACTGCAATATAGGGTCACGTCCAAATTTTTTTAAAAACGTAATTTTTCAACATTCTTGGCCTTTTTTCGGTAAAATGCAATTAATTTTCTAAATAAATCTTACGGAGTATGTTGCTACAACTCAATGGCTAAGTAATTACAGCATTAAAATTTTTCTATGTTCAAACTTTGAAATGCCTATTTTTTCCGCCCTCGAACCACTGTGCGTCGTCTGTCCATGGAAACCGTATGAGGGAAAACAGCTCCACTCTTTTTTTTATGCACTGCTGTTGAGGTATTTCATTTATTTTATATTTATCGAATTAGTTTTACGCTTTTAGTTATATCCTCATGTCTCAGTTATTTGTAAACATTTTCTAACAAATCTAGGCATACATAAATAAAGCACGAATTTCTAAGAAAAATTTGTGCTTTACCAACGTTGATTTTTTAATTGAATAATAGTTTAAGTACAAAGCAATTTTAATCGTTTGCATTAAACGATTGTTGTAAAAGCGAAGTGAGGAAAAATTCCATAGCGCCATAATTATGAAAATCATAAGGGGAAAAGTGCGGAGAGTGGGAAATTAATTTGACTCAGACACGCCAGCTCTTGTTACACAGAGTATAGCAAGTTAGAAATTGGCTATTAACATGACGAGAAAGTAGCGACCAAATAAAAAATTTGGGCATTTATACACTGCTCGACATTGAAAATGCAACACCAAGAAGGAGTGGTCAGAAATTCATGCAAATTTTACCGTAGACGCACGTCACTGAGTTATGCAAATGATATGAAATGCGCAGCTCTCCGACGCACGTGAAGTAAGATATAAGAGAATGAAGTTGAAAAGTGGGCTATGTTCATGTTGGTTTTTCTGCCAGACTAATTATCGGAGAAATTTGGTTTTTGTCTCGAAGGATACGTGTGATAGGAGGAAATGCCACGCCGTCCTCAACGAAGACACTTCCAGCATATAGACGACTTTACAAGGGGTATGGTGATCGGACTGAGAAGGAGAGGTTGGTCCATACGTCAAATTGCAGCTGATACCCACATGGATGCAAGCACTGTGCATCGGCTGTGTCGGAGAGGGTTGGAAAGAGGAAATGTAGCCACATTGAGGGGTGCAGGTGCAGCCAGAGTGACGTCAGACCGCTTGGATCGACGGATTCACCGACAAGCTGTGGCGGACCCGCAAGTCACTTGTACGTCGATTCTGCAGCACGTGCAAGGTACCCTGGATGTTCCTGTGTCGACCAGAACCATTTCCCGTCGACTGCTTGCACGTGGCCTGCAATCACGGCGCCCGCTAAGAAGACTGCCATTGACCTCACAGCACAGACTCCAACGTTTGGAATGGTGCCGGACCAGAGCGACGTGGATGGCAGAATGGCAAACCGTAGTGTTCTCAGATGAATCCCGCTTCTGTTTCTCCAGCGATAGTCATCGCATACGTGTGTGGTGTCGACGCGGAGAAAGATCGAATCCGGCAGTAACTGTGGAACGCCCCACAGCGCGACAACGTGGCATAATGGTTTGGGGCGCTATTGCATACAATTCCGTATCACCTCCAGTTCGTATTCGGGGCACTATGACGGCCTAACGATATGTAGATAATGTACTGCAGCCGGTGGCAATCCCCTACCTTCAGGGTCTGCCAAATGCAATTTTTCAACAGGATAACGCCCGGCCTCACAGTGCTCGAATCAGCCAACATGCTCTACGAGGCGTACAGATGCTTTCCTGGCCACCATACTCTCCTGACTTGTCACCAATCGAACATGTGTGGGACGTGATTGGACGCCGTTTGCAGAACCTGCCACTGCCTCGTTCAGAGGACGAACTGTGGCAAATGGTTGAAAGGGAATGGAGTGCCATCCCTCAGGACACCATCCGCAGGCTTATTGACTCCATGCCTAGACGTGCTTCTTCGTGCATCGCTGTCCGCGGTGGTCCTACTTCTTACTGAGCCGACGCCGTCCTCGCGCTAAATTTTGCTTATTTATTTTGAAATAAATATCACTTATTGTTCCATGCTGTCTCTGTCTTCTTACCAAATTTCATCAATTTCTGACCACTCCTTCTTGGTGTTGCATTTTCAATGTCGAGCAGTGTATTTGGTTCCTTTCTTGCCACGTCAGGGTGAAATTCGTTCTCGTGTTTATCTGAATTTTCAAACTTGACTGAAAGTTAGGTCGTTTTTCTTGCCGGACAGTAATGGGCGAACCGCTTTCGTGCGAAAACGGAAAAGCACACTACCTCACTTTAGTTCTATTATTACTCTATGGTTTCAAGCAAATTTCTTAACTCTTGGTGAAATAAAATTTTCTGTGTGTTTGTATTTTAATAGCTACTTTGTATGTCAAAATATCTTTCAGGCTGAACGAAAAAAAAAAAATAAATACTAGCTATATTAAACAATAAAGAGAATAGGCACCATTTTGACGAAAAATTACAAAAAAAAAAAAAAATAATAAATAAATAAAAATAATAATATAGAGCTGCATTAGAAATATTATTAAAAAAAAGTGTGTTTAAAATTGCTTTTAGCCGTTTATCAATAGCACTAATAAATCCAAATAATAAAAAAAACGTTGACGTCTTGATATCAAATGACGTGTTTTGCAATCGCCAATTACAACAGGACCCTACTCATGAAATTCTAGTTTCCACAAATGGAATGGAGTTAAAATGGATAAGAAATTCGCACCCGTCAAACTATGACTGGTGATTTTCTGAATTAGGTAATACGAGGCGTATCCGCAGAAGAAATGACATATGGATGGTGTTATGCAAAAAGGCGTTAACCCACAAAACATAAAAAAATGAGTTATCCAACTGTGATGGTAAAATATTGTAACGAGTCCGTAGCACCTTCAACTTTCTTTAAATGAGCATTCCAATCTTGAGGAAGTAACTATAAATTTATTTACAAGTATTTACACTATTTACAATATGAGCAGGAAACAATTGCTAAACATCCAGCAATTAGGTAGCAAACAGTACACTGTACTCTCAACAGTAACTCAGCACCACGTATCTAACGTGAACAGTAATTAAGCAATTACAAAAGCAAAGCAACCATTCGCCCAAGCGAATGAAAACGCGTCTCTAGAAATCAAATCTGAAAAGAACTGACTAACTCAAAACTGTGTTCAAGGCTATTTATACACGGAAAGAAATGTCCACAATATTCTAGCAAAATCCGGAGTGTTCGTTCATTCACAAACTTACATAATCCATTCAAAAATTCTAGTGATAAAAAGAAAAACCACTCCGAGCGAAAAATGACTTCATGCTTATTAAAGTTAGGGCAAGTGTAAAAACTACAAAGTGTTTCAGGGCCGGTATACAAGTGATAAAAGTGATATCTTCAGATACTTTTGCAACATGTCGCCAGATAAAACCAAAACTAGTGAAAATGATGCAAGGCAGGAAAAACAACAACTATTTACAAGATTTGTAACATTGCCCCCTTCCCAAGGACTGCACGTCCCGGGCAGTACAACCCCCAGAAAGGAAGCAAGAGAAAATTTACAGATGCACACATTACATACATGATAACCAATAACAATGAGAGCATGAAAGAAATAATAACATTGATAAAGTAATATTACAAACAATTAAAGGCAAAAGTTATTTACAAAATTTACAAATAAATTAAAGGCAAAAGTTATTTACAAAATTTACAAACAAATTACCATGGTAGCTTTAGATTAATTTTACGAACTATGGCCATAGTATGGGGCTAGCCGATCATAATGTACAACCCTAGGTTTTGAATGTGATGACTTCTGGATCCTCACTACGACGTCGTTCAGCCGGTGGAGGACTGTGTAGGGTCCATCCCAATGCGACTGCAATTTGGGTGATAGACCTTTACGTCGGATGGGATTCCATAGCCATACCTTGTCACCTTCTTGAAAGTCATGACCAGTGGACCTTGTGTCGTATCGGGTCTTCATCTTCTCCGTCGCGATGTTGATTCGCTCCCGTGCGAAGTGATGAACGTCTTCCAACCGGGCCTGAAGATCCTGGACGTACTCCTCAGGCGATGAAGGCGAATCTGGAGGGAGACCAAAGACGAGATCACAAGGTAGCCGAAGCTCTCGGCCGAAGAGCATCTGTGATGGGGAATATCCGGTGGTCTCGTGGACAGCACTGCGGTAGGCCAGCAGGAACAGAGGAAGTTTCTTGTCCCAATCCTGTTTATTTTTGGAGACCATAAGCGAGAGATTATTAAGAATTGTCCTGTTAAATTTCTCCACCATGCCGTCCGATTGTGGGTGTAGTGGTGTCGTTCGAGTTTTCTCAATTTTGAGGATATTACATAGGCCCTTAAACACAGCAGAGATGAAGTTCCTTCCCTGGTCAGAATAGATCTGCAAAGGTGTCCCATACCTCGAGATCCAATGTTGGACTAGAGTCTCTGCTACAGTGGTAGCTTCTTGATCCGGAATGGGATTTGCTTCTGTCCATTTGGTGAAATAGTCAATGGAAACGAGGATGTATTTGTTCCCATCAGTAGTTTTCGGTAGAGGACCAAGAATGTCGATTCCGATTCGTTCGAAAGGAGCTCCTACGTTGTAAAGATGTAGTTTTCCGCGGCTTCTTCTCTTCGGTACTTTACGGGCAGCACAAGCGTCACAAGAATGGCACCACTTCTCTACGTCATCCTTCACTTTGCTCCAGAAGAAGCGCTCTCGAACCTTGTGGAGCGTTTTCAAGACACCGAAATGTCCTCCAGTCGGACTACTGTGCAATTCCTTTAGAACGTCTGGAATTCTTGATCTGGGGAGGAGTAACTGCCATCTGAATGCTTTACCATCGTCAGATTCCCATTTCCGATACAGGACGCCAGGCTTGGAGTCAATTACGAGAAAACGTAATCGATTACGATTACGATTACGAACATTAAAAAATGGAGATTACAATTACGATTACGATTACAGTCATCTGTGAAATCGCTATTACGATTACAGCAACGATTAGATTACGTAAAAAAATGTAATCGATTACGATTATCATGTGACGATTACGATTTCGATTACGCGATTACAGATTTGTGAGGAATATATACATATCATTACATAATGTTCATTCACGACAAGAGCGCTTTTTTTGAAAAAATATGATTTTTGATTATCTCATATAGTGATGAATGAAATGATGATTGCAACCAATGTATAATCTTAACTTAAGGATTAATTATTATTTTATTTGATTTAGTTATTTTTTTATCTTATTTTTTGAATTCTGACGTTGCAGCAGCAAATTAGCGATAAATGAAATAAAAGCACATCCAAATTAATTTGAACCATTTAAAGTGCACTTAAATACTGCACAACTATTTTATCCATGTATAGGTGATTAGATACAGGTGCATGCACTAGTAGATTTAACTCTAGACACTTTTCAATTTTTTTAAAGATTTCACCATTAAATATTGTGTAATGAATTATAAAATTTAGTTATTTTACTTAAATAATTTATTTATTACTTCTCTATTATGTATGTATTCATTTCATGTGAATATTACCTTTATTTATTTTACTAGCAGTATCCGCACGGCGATGCCCGTGCAATAAATGTAAAGGATGTCAACTGAGTAAATTAAGGTTCACTCTAACCCTCTGAAGTAAAATTACTGTATTCTTTACAAATGTGCTCCACAACCTTTTAAATTCCACAAAAAGTCCTGTTAAAGTTTAAAACAATTTGCCAAATAAATCAAAAAGTCATTAAGTTAAGTAAGTAACAGGAGATTAATTACTCAAATGTAGTCCATTTTCAAGACTTAACTCTATATGCAAATTTAAACCACTATGAAACTACAGGGACAAAAGAGCAGTTTGTTTTTAAAATGGGACCTAGTGTTTCAGTTTTGCGTATGGAGCCTTGAAAATTGACTAATTTGAGTAATTCATTTTTCCCGTTCTAAGTAATGGAGAAAAACGTGCTAAAACTTTTATTTTCAGAAAAAAAAACCCTTTCCAACGATGTGTAATGTTAGGGGGTGGGGGACCCTCCCTCAATTAGGTAAAGTACATCTAAAAGGAGACTAATTAATTAAATTAAAAATAACTAATTCGAAATTTAGAATTCGGCGTTCGAGGTGCATTTTACTGGGATACGTTCGAATATTTGTGCCAAGCTTCAGGTCTGTAGTTTCTGTGGGGCTTCTATCCATCGGTTACAAACATACATACAGAGCCCGTCATCTATATATAGAGAGATAATGCAGCCTATAAACAAAATTGTCTTCAAATGAATTTTGATTTTTTTCGTATAATTAGCCTTGGCAACGAAATGTGATGAAAAAGTAACGGCTTTGTTACAAAATATTGACTTAATAAGCATGAAGCAAACCTTTTCCCCACATAAAATATATATATATGTATTATATTTTTACGTATTGTTCTCCAACTCCATTAATATTTAAAATGTATACAATCAAACAATTCTTGAAACAATATAATTAGAAAAAGAGTAAAAAGTTTTCATAGGATTTCTTGATATCAAGTTTCATTTCTTTTCTTTTTTTTGCTTGAATGACCCTTTTATAATAATAATTTATGTCAGATTTTTTAAGATATACTGCTATTATTGCTACTATAAACATGAAACTAAAACAATAAACAGAAATGCAAAAGAAAAATTGAAATTATTCTAAGCGTAAAAAGATAATTAATATTTAAAAATAAATAATTGATTTCAATCATACACTTAAACAAATGTTTTAATAATCATTAAACGCGAAACTTTTTCAGCATATACTTTTGAATTAAAAATAAAATTGGCATTAAAATACAAAGCATAAAATTAATGTACCTGAAGTATAATTGCAATTTGCTCTTGTTCTGACAAAATTCCTCCTTTTCCGCTTATGAAAGTTGGGAAAAAAAAGCACTGAAAGGCATATAACCGCGGGGCCATCGCGATTCTCTCCTCAAACGGGGACGGGGCCGTCTCGATTCTCTCTCCGATAACCGCTAACATAATCCAGTCGAACTGAAAACATGTGTAAGTATTTTGATACCACTGTTGTATTCCGAGGTGGCGGCGAACGCGACTTCGTTTGTTGCCGTCACTGACAGCTGATGAAAGGGAAAATTGATGACCCATCCTAAAAATCAAGGGAGACGTTTTTGTTCTAGGCGCCTAAAGGTTGAAAAGCACTTAGGGCTCAATTTTATTACTCTCATTTACAAACAGCCGGTAACGATCACTGAGGAGCTCCCAAGTTTTTCCTAAGCTTGTATTGAACTCTGATCTATCCCCCATTGTTGAAACGTAACTTAGAAAATTTCGCTTTCAGCAAGTCGGGATTACACGATTACAAGGCCAAATTACGATTATTCAAACTTAGATTACAATTACGATTACGCAAGAAATACTTGATTAAAATTACGATTACACGATTACGAGTGTTCTGTTTACAAATTATGATTATGATTATGATTACAAAAAAAATGTAATCGATTACGCGGATTACGATTACGTAATCGACGATTACTCCAAGCCTGCAGGACGCCATTCCGCAGCTGGAGAGATTTCCATAGAGCCCAGTATCTCTTCGTTGCAGGACTGTAGATAGAAACGTCTTGCCAACTAGGTTGCCGACTGTCATTTTCCAGTAACTCTATGATAGGCTTTAGGTCTGGGTCTTCAAGCTGATCTTTTCTTACTTGGTCGTCATTCCATGGATCAGGATCTGAAGATGATGAAGTAGCAGTAAATTGACAGGCAGTAGGGATTGTCGTCCCGTACTGTTTCTCTATTCGGGAGCAATAATGGCAGTTCTCGGAACAAGGTCTTCTTGATAATGCGTCGGCATTACCGTGTGACAAACCTTTTCGGTGCTTAATCTCGATGTCATATTCCTGGAGCCGCTGTATCCACCTGGCTACCTGGCCCTCTGGATTCTTGAAATTCAAAAGCCAAGTTAAAGAGGCATGATCGGTCCGGAGCAGGAATTTACGGCCGTAGAGGTAATGATGGAAGTGTTCTACAGCTTTAACTATGGCGAGCAATTCCTTTCTCGTGACACAATAATTTCGCTCCGACTTGGATAAGCATTTGCTCCAGTAGGCGATGACATGTTCGTTACCGTCTATTTCTTGAGATAAAAACAGCTCCAACGCTCTCGTGGCTTGCATCAGTGTCAAGTATGAAGGATTTTTCAGGCTGAGGATAAGAGAGAATAGGCGTTGATGTTAAAGCCTCCTTCAGCTGTAGAAATGCATCCTCGCATTCTTTGGATCATTCAAATTTTTGTTTGCTTTCCGTCAGCTTATGCAAAGGTCGTGCAATGTTGGAAAAACCCTTCACAAACTTCCTGTAGTACGTGCAGAGCCCCAGGAAACTTCGCAGCTGATGGACATTTTCGGGGCGGCTCCAATTCTTGACTGCGGATACCTTATCTGGATCTGTTCGTACGCCCTCGGAGGAGATAATGTGACCAAGGTAGTTCACCTCACGGCGGAACAAATTACATTTGGACGGGCTCAACTTCAGGTTGGCTTCCTTAAGCTTTTGCAGCACCTTCCTAAGATTAGTCAAATGTTCCTCAAAACTGCGTCCTATGATGATGATGTCGTCCAAGTAGACAAGACAGGATTCGTAAGAGAGTCCTCGTAACACTGATTCCATAAGACGCTCGAACGTGGCTGGTGCATTGCAGAGGCCGAAGGGCATCACTTTAAACTGCCACAAGCCTTGTCCGGTTGTAAACGCCGTCTTCTCTCGGTCGTCGGGGTGTATCTCCACCTGCCAGTAGCCGCTCTTTAAATCCAGGGTCGAAAACCACTTGTGTCCCGAAAGGGTGTCCAAAGTGTCATCTATCCGTGGAAGAGGGTAACTATCCTTCTTGGTGATGTCATTCAGGCGTCGGTAATCAACACAAAATCTGGTGGAGCCGTCTTTCTTTCGGACCAAGACGATAGGGTATGCCCAAGGACTGGATGAGGGTTCGATGACGTCATTCTCCTGCATCTCTTTCAAGGGGATCTCAACCTCTTCCTTCTTGGCGAACGGTAGTCGTCTTGGATGCTGCTTGATAGGGGGAGGATCTCCAGTGTCGATCCTATGCTGCGTTGAACTCGTGCGACCAACATCTTCGGATGTAGATGAAAACACCTGCTTGAAGTTGTCCACCAATTTTTCCGCAGCGTACCTTTGATCCTTCGATAATGGTGCACTCCCAATTAATTTCGAAGTCAAGGACTCGGAAGACACAGTCTCGGAGGAATCAATTCTTCTGATGATGCAGTTTACGGGAGTACAAGCTGCCAACACTTCTCCTTTCTTAATATTCCTCGGTCTTTCACTCACATTGGCGACTCTCACAGGAACTGCATTCCTTGAAAGGTCCACAAGCGTAGATGCCACGAGTACTCCTTTTGGGCTATTACTCTGGTTAGGATATTCAATAGGGCCGAATTTAAAGCTGTTGTTTTCATTGATGGAGCCAGGTATTAGTATTTCTGATCTAGGGGGAATCAATAAATCTGTTTGGGCTATTATTTGATGAGCGGATTTTAAGTAATTTTTAGCATTGAAAATTGCAATGTCTTCCCTCATCGAGTGCAGCTCATTATTTTTAAAGTCGATAGAAAAATCAAATTTTCTCAAAAAGTCCAGTCCGAGAATGAAGGGATCTGTAATGTCAGCGAAGAATGCCGTGTGATGGTAAGTGGCGCTCCCAAACATTATTTCTAAGTTCACTTTTCCTTCAATCTCGATTTTGTCACCTGTCACAGTTTGGAGAGTAACGCAGGGCGGCGTCCATAAGATCTTGAGTCCAAATTGACGAGCCACATCAGTCCTAATGATGGTAACGTTGGCTCCTGTGTCTACAATCATTTCGCAGGGAAACCCATTCACATATGCGTAAATGAAGAGTCCATTGCAGCCGCCACTTCTTGAGGAAATCTGGAAAACTTTGGGATGGGGCTCATTGCAATTTGGCGACCTCTGCCCAGCGAGATTGCCATTGCTTAGTTTTCCTGAGCTGGAGAGAGAAGTGCTCTTCCCTCCTGTTTCTTGGCGGGCTTCGCAGTTCCTTCGTACGTGGCCCTCACCGCCACATTTCCAGCACTTCAGTGTTTGTCTACCTTGGTCTTTGCGAGCCGTAATCTTCTTCAGGATCTCTTTCAGGGTGGCGACAGAAACTATGAAAAAAAGTTCCCTGACTTTTCCCTGATTTCCCTGACTAAGTTTACCAAATTTCCCTGACTTACGTTACTGATGATAACGTTTTTTTTCCCCCTCTCCCCCCCTCCCTCTTTTGGCTTACTGAAAACCACTGTATGTTTGTATAAAATACAGTATGTAAAGCGTTTTAAGACGTCAATACAGTAATTATTACAACACACTTCAAGTCAACTTCATTAAAAAAAATAATAAATTAAA